>PVKE010009470.1:0-17848 GCA_004027555.1 Craseonycteris thonglongyai
GGGCGCAGGGTCGTGGGCGCACCCTCGGCGGTGCCCCGGGGCCGGGCGCAGGGTCGTGGGCGCACCCTCGGCGGTGCCCCGGGGCCGGGCGCAGGGTCGTGGGCGCATCCTATGCGGTGCCCCGGGGCCGGGCGCAGGGTCGTGGGCGCACCCTCGGCGGTGCCCCGGGGCCGGGCGCCGGGTCGTGGGCGCATCCTATGCGGTGCCCCGGGGCCGGGCGCTGCGTCGTGGGCGCAGGGTCATGGGCGCACCCTCGGCGTCCGGGGCTGGTGCAGCGGGAGGCCCCTGGTGTCCGGGGCTGGGTTGGGGGGTTGGGCTCAGGTGGAGTCACCGCGCGACCAAAGGGCGCCTGGGACACCCGAGGCCGCAGCGTGGCTGCCGGGTTCTGGGAACCCACCGCTCCCTCCAGGCGGACCGCTTTCCTGGATCCAGCTTCCCAGCTCTCCATTCCTGCCGTGGGTGGGCTCTCCTGGTGGGGAATTTCCGTGCCCTCCTGCTGCGCCCACGCAGAGAGTGAGCTGGTCCGTTTGGGAGGCGGGCACCCAAGGTCCTGGAGTGAGCTCAGAGACCCGCGGGGCTTGTGGCCTTGAGGGCGGGGAGAGCGCTCCCCACCAGTGTTGGGTGCAGGGCTCAGGATGCCTGGGCTACCCCTTGCCCGCCTTGGCCACCCCTTGCCCACCTTGGCCTCGCAGCGAGGGGATTCTGGTTCCTTCATGCGTCTCTGCCGTGCCGCAGCTACTTAGTGGTGGTGTGGCTACCGGGGACCCGGGGCTTCCTGGCGCTGCGTGTGGTTTGGGGCCTCCCGGCCTTGGCTGCCGTCTGCCTGGCCCTCTGTCCCTTTTCTGGCTCTGTCCCCCAAGGCGGTGCTCAGTCCTGCCTGCGGTCTCTGTGTGGGTTGCCAGGGGGGAGGCACCTCCTGACAGGCAGCCGCTGCACAGACCCGCTTTCTTGTTTGTGTGACTTTTGCCATCAGTTAGGGAAAAACTAAATTCACTTGTCAAAAGGTCATTTGGAGGGTGGGCAGCAGCATTACTGGTTTTTTTTTTTCAGCGGCAAATGGCAAGGGCCCAGGGAAATGTCTCACAGGTCAAGTGCCGGTCGGGTCTCTCCGAAGGCACTTTGTCAGGGGTCCCAGGGCTCAGGGCCACCTTCCAGGCGTGGCTGTGGAAGATGCCTTGTTTCCAGAGCCACCGAAGTGTATGATGTTGTTGGAAGAGAAGGAGAAAGAACCGTGGACTGCGTTTCGTCAGGAGCTGGATAATTTTTGAGGCCATGCCAGTTTCAGTTTAGGGAAAGGCTTTCCAAGGGGAAAACGACTCTCCTTGAGGCTGTGCCCCCGAATTGAGAACAGCCGCCCTTTCTCGGCAAGCTCTGCGTGAGCCAGGCGGGGACCTGGTGAATCCACCCGTCCACGTGCTTCCGCCCACAGCTGTCTGCCTTAGGAGACCCCATCTGTTCCTCTCCTTTTCTACATCGTCATCTCTCGTCATGTTGTCCCATACTTGTCCCTGACCTCTGGACTCCGGACATAGCTGCCCCTGAGACCTTTGTGTCCGGCGTGGCATTGGCTGGGAGCGGTCCCCAGCGGTCAGCCTGAGGCTGGGCACCGTCCCTTGTTGATCCGTTTTGGGAGTTAGATGTCTTGATTGTTTGAAGGGTTGTGTGTGTGAGGTCACCCCAATAGCTTTTCATTTCTCAAACCAAAGCTCAGATTTTTGCCTGGGATTATGAATTGAACTGTGCGCTTCCCCATCCTGTCTAATTGAAGACCGTCGACACAAGTGAGCACAAACTCAGCCCGGGGAGGACTCCAGGTCTGGAAGAGTTAGGTGTTGAGTGAGCGCTATGGGAGGGGGTCTCAGGGAGAGTGTGGCCTGTGGTCCGGAGTTTTCTTCACTCTTGTATTTAGATAGATGCACAATGCAAACTGCATTCTTGATTTTATCCCCGCTTTGGTTTAAAACTGAACACTGAACTTCTTGTTCATTACAGCACAGTGGAAAATATTCTGAAACCAAAAACATTCATTGTCTTGTCCTAAGAAGCATTTGGAACAACCTTAAAATATTCTTATTTGACAGAATGATTTTCATATCTGAATCATTAATAAGTGCCTAAGTTGAGTACAAGGTAAGGCTGATGGGTAATACAATAGTTTAACATTAAAATGACATTTGCAAACTCTCACACTTCCATTTATTTTCTTTAAATGCCATGATGATTTTTTTTTCTTCTGTAAAGCGTTCAGGATTTGGGAGTCTGACCCAGTCTGAATGGTGTATGGAAAAGGCAATGTGTGGGAAGCTTATCGTGTGATGTCGGTGCCGTACTTTCTCTGCTTTTGTTTAGGGAAAGCCTTCCCAAGAAGGAGTTAACTTTAAGGGGTGAAAACAGTTGGTGTCTTCATTTGAAACAAAACTACCAATACTTGCTTTTCTGTCTGGCTTATCACTTTCTTCTTTGATCCCTGGTGACTGTGCTGAGGGTGAAATCCTGGCTTGTGGAAGGGGACCGGCCGGGATTTCTTCGCCATCATCAGAGAGCATGTTAGTGATGTCACAGGATGGTGTTATGTTTTCCGTGCGTGGGGTAGAGGTGATGGGCGGCTGAGCGGTGCTGTCCAGGTGTCTGGGGACCACCCCCTCCTGGGTGATCGCCACGCTCAGCTGTGTCAGAGCCTGTTGGGGCACCGACACTGATCCGGGGCTGGGATTTCAGTGTTAACGTCTAGTGCTGATTTGTTTTCAGCCGATGAACTGAGTGCCCAGCGGCCGCGGAGGCTGGCTGGCCTCACGGTCGCACGTTTCTCTCCCAGGTGAGCCCCCGGAAGCCAGGGTTCCGGAAAGCCTGGCGCTGCCTCTTCTCGCGGGTGCCTGGCATGTAGAGGGGCTCAGGAAGTCCTGCGAAGGGTGCTTGGCAGTGCTGAGTCAGAGCCTCCCGGCTGGCCCTCAGTTCAGAAGGCGTGGGCGGGGAGGAGACCCTCTCTCCCTGCCGCCAGGTCTGCCCACCCCTCCCTGAGCGCTTCCTTCAGACAGAGCAGTATTGTCAGCCTGTGGGTTCCCAGGGGCCCCTGCCCCTGGCTCTGAAGTCTGCTGGGGCCAGACTGAAGGCAGGACTGCAGGCTCATGTCCTAGGCTTGGCCAGGAACGTGTGGGGCTTTGCCGCCGAGCCCTGTGCCGTGGGCATTTGCAGGGCACGTGGCAGGCTGCACTGCAGACACCAGGCACCAGGGTCTGTGCCAGCCCCACTATCATCACTCAGGGTCTGTGCTTTGCCGTCAGAGCCGAGTGTTTGCGGGAAGTGGGTGATAAGGTTTCCGTTCAATGGGCGAGTCCTGCACACGGGGTGTTAAGCCTTTCCTAGCAAAGGCCGGCCTGTCTAGCAGGCCGCGGTGAGGCGGGGAGCGAGCCGGGGCCTTGGCCCACGGCCCCCCCCCACTCTGGACGGGAAGCCGGTGAGGTGATTTCAGGAGGCTTTAGTGCGGCTCCTAGAGCTGCAGGAATTCCCAGAACAGCGGATCTGCTTGTTGTAAATGTGTGAAAATGCACATCTAAGAGCCGGTAAGTGACCTAACGGGCCTCCGCCGAGTTGCGATGGCTTAGCCGTGGTTTGGCGTCGTCAGCATTGTGTGGCCACAGTTCTTAAGTGGTGCACTGTGTGGCCCCTGCCAGGAGGGGTGAGGGCACGCGGGCTTCAGTTCAGAGACGCTGAGCACCGGGGAGGTGGGGGCGGGGGGCTCCTCCCACTTTACCAGCCGTGCTTTATGGGACTGAACGGTCTGAGGCGGCAGGTGTGCCCTCCATTCCAGGGCCTGGGTGAGAATCCTCACTCACACCCCAGCCCTGGGCCTCAGTTTCCCAGTCTGTCAGGTGGGGGAGATGGGACCTGCAGGGAGTTCGAGGAGACCACCTCTGTCAAAGGCTGACAGTGATGGGTCAGCAAGTGATGGCTCTCGTCACCAGTAGGATGTGCAGGTGCGGGAGGAGGGCGTGGACTTACCGTATTTTCCGGCGTATAAGACGACCCCCTAATTTTACAGTTAAAACATAGGTTTAGGCCTATATTCGCTGTATAAGACTACCCCCCACTTCCGAGGCTGTCGTCTTATACAGCGAATATAGGCCTAAACCTATGTTTTAACTGTAAAATTAGGGGGTTGTCTTATATGCCCGGTCGTTTTATACGCTGGAAAATACGGTAATCCAGAACCATCCACGGGGCCTGTCACAGCTTCGTCATGTCTGCTGGGTCATTTTGAGAGTGAAAGGGTGTCCATGGGTGCACCCCCCGCCCCCCCTCTTTGGTGGCAGGTCAGGTACTTGGTTTGGGGGAATAACCCTGACTCAGGACTCCTCGGGCTTCCTGCTGCAAATAGTAATGACAATGATGGATAATAACGACCTGCGCCCTCCCTGGGCCCCCCGCGTCCCACGTCTGAGCTTCAGCGAGTACGGGCACCAGTGGGGCCCACCGTGTCAGGGCCGGCCCCAGACCTCTCAGGCCGTCCTCCCGCGGCTGTGGACCGTGTTCCCCGTCCCGTGGCTGGAGACTCAGGATCCAGGAGGGGACTCCAGGGCCTTGGGTGGTGAAGGTGGCAGGGGAAAGGGGCTGGCGTGAGTGACTGGGGATAGACTTCTGTTGGTAAAGCCGCTGCGGTTTTGGAGGTGCCTGCTAAGGTGTAGACTATCCTAACGCACCCTGATTTACAGACGAGGTCTCCGAGGGACGTGTGAACAGCCAGGGAGAGGCAGGGCCAGGGTTTGAACTCAGGTCTGTCCACCCCAGGCCGGAACCCGTGAGCACCATGGTCCCTGCACAGTTCCCTGCAGGGAGGAAACGGAGTTGTCCTCCGCGCTTCCTCGCGTCTCGTGTGGCGAAACAATTACTTTGGTACTTTTCACAGTTGGATGCAAAGACACTTAGATGTTGACGGGCAATTCAAGTGTTTGAAGGAGGAGGACAAAAAATGAATGGATTTTAAAAAGCTGATCTGAGTAGATGCAGCAGAATAGGACATTTCATGCTATGGTAATTTATGCAGAGTAGTTGGTTACAATGAATGGAACGGCCTTTTCCTTCTTACAGTAAGTATTTTGAAGCTCTTTCATTTCTCATTGTTTTCATGTTGGGTAGGCGGGGGATGCTGGGGCCACGTCGAGAGTGGGGCCCCTTTCATGATTAAGGGGGTCCTTGGAGCTCTGTCTTTTGGTGGGTTTGCTCCAGCCGATGCTTTCTGCCTCAGCCACCTCCACCAACCACGGCCCAGACGCTCTTGGAGAAAATGGTTCTGTCTTTAGGGCAGACATTTTTTCTTTGGATTTTTGGTTTTGGAGAAAGTCTCCGATGGTTTTTAGGGTTATTATAATTATTAAAAATTATGAAAGAAGAATCAACTACTTGAATGTCAGGCATCCTGAAGAATTGTACACCCATGTTCACAGCAACATTATTCATAATAGCCAGAAGGTGGATACAGCCCAAATGCCCATCCACAGTGAATAAGTAAATAAAACGTGGTCTAGCCACACAGTGGAATAGTATTCAGCCCCGAAAAGGAATGGAACCCAAGCTGCAACATGGATAAGCCTGCAAACAGGCTTAGTGTAAAGAAGCCAGACACAAAAGACCCCATGTTGTAGGGTCCCATTCATATGTCGTGGCTGGAAAGGGCAAACCCGTAGAGACAGGAAGTAGATCTGGGGCTGGGCTGGGGAATCAGGAATGATAGCTAGTAGGTACGGGGTTTGCTTTGGGGGCAATGAAAAGGTTTTACATCCAGACAGAGGTGATAGTTGGACAACACTGCTAATGTACGAGATGCCCTTGACGTGCACATTTTCAGATGGTTAATTGTATGTTTTGTGAATGTCACAATTAAAAAAATAATTTTAGCATCTTTTGAGAATTATAGCAGTTTTTGAGATAATCAGAAGCAAATATGTTTTGGGGTTTTTTTTTAGATTTATTTTTATTGGTTTTTTTTTTTTGACAGAGAGAGAGCGATACAGAGACAGAGAGAAGGGGGGGGGGCCCAGAACAGTCTCCATAGTTGCACATCATTGGTTTTTCCACATAGTTTCATTCCACAGGTGGGCGCGGGGCTGCACAGGGCAGGGACTAGGCCAGGGTCTCACTCTGGTGAGAACCGAACTGGAGTCTCTCCCCAGTTCAGCATATGGGTCCACACGGGCCGGGGCCAGGATTCGATCCTTGGTCCCCAGGGCTGCAAAGTGAGTGCTTAACCCACTGAGCCATCCCGGCTTCCCCAGAGGCAAATATGTTTTGCAGCTGCATAAAAAGCATTCTATGCTCAGGGCCGTGGCTCAGAAAGGACCACGGGGGACGATGCACTTCCCGGGACCCGAGGGCTGCCAGCGCTGCCCCTGGTGGTGGGCAGGACATGCTGCATCCTGGGACGCGTTCCTGGGGTCTGGGGAGGTGGGGGAATGGGTGGGGGACTGTAGGGCCAGGGATGAGCCCGAGGGTGACCTGGGACGGGGTAGAGGCTTCACTTACAGAGCTGTGCCCTCGGTGGCAGGGGCTGGGAAACCCTACATGACACTTAGGTTGGTGCTGAGTCACCTGAGTGCCTGGCAGAATAAAACAGAATAAAACACCTCGTAGGTGAGTTCAAGGTAACATAAAAAAAACAACACAGAATTCATGAGGAAGTGGTTTCCCCTGAGCAAACTACAGGGCTGACAGAAGCCGTGACAGGGGACACGCTGACCCGTAGGACAATCCAGGAGGCGGAGGGTGGAGCACACAGGGTGTCACCAGCCGCTGCTGACAGGAGCCACGTGGAACTCCTGGAGATGGAAGAGACAGGGCTGAACTTCAGGCCTTAAGACGAGGACTGCGTTAAGCAGCTGGGGGTGGAGGTCACCCAGTGCGCAGCCCGGGTGGGAATGGCAGCGTGTGACGTTAGGGACACAGAGAACAGAGTGAGAAAGTTCCAGGTGTGTCCGCTGGGACTTGCAGGCTGGAGACAGACAGCAAGGAGAGGCCGTTTTCAGCTCACGGCTGAGCTGTCCTGAGTGCTGTGCGTTCCGGGCCAGTCAGCCCCGGTCCCCAACGGGATACACGGCGCTAAATACTGCCGCACTCATCGGCTCCAACGGCAGACACCCACCTCGAGGGGCTTCAGGGGTCCATGCTGCGCGGCCGCAGGCCAGGGGCTGTGGAGGGCGCTGTGTCCAGGTGGACGGCAGTTTTAGACGAAGCTGAAGCATCACCGCCCCACCTCTTTGAAGACGTGCTGGGATGTGAACTCCACACGGAGAATGGAGGTCAGGGGCTGGGAAGGGGAGGCAGGGGGCAGCCGTGGGCGCGCGGGCCAGTCCCGGTAGCGGTTAGTGTGCGGGGAGGCAGGATCACCGGGCCCTCAGTGGGCGGAAGAGGGTGAGGTGTTGGCTGACTTCAGGCCGGGAGTTAAGTGTGTGAATTCACCCCGGATGAACCCTCGGGTGAGCAGGGAGGGAGGAAAGAATAAAGAGGACGGAATCGGTCCTGTCACAGGGGGGAGCAGGAAGGGAAGCACAGGAGATAACAAGGAATAAAGCCGGACAAATGATCGCACAGATAGTGGTAGGCTCAGAAAACACAGATGGAGCTTGCCAAGACCAGGCCGCACGGGGTGGCCGCGGGTGGGACCACTCCCCAGGGAGGGTGGTGGTGAGGGGTACAGGGACCCCACTCTGCCCTGTGGCCACTGGCCTCACTGTAAGCACACTTGCTGGGTGCTGGGTGTGGCCGGTTCCCCAGCACCAAACGCTCCCCAACTGGGAGCCAGGGCCCCGGATTCCTGTCAGGAGCCCCGTGTTCACACCTGTGCCATTGAGCCCCGGGGCCGGGCCGGGCTGCGCGGGAGCCCCATGAGGGACCCCAGGGAGGGGTTTGTCAGGAGGAGAGGGGTGATCCACAGTCTAAGACACCCCCCCCCATGCCAGCAGAGCTGAGGTGAGGTCCCAGCTTCATCCAGAGCACCCCTCCCCCTGCTGCACAGCTATCCCATGTCCCCATGTCACTAACGGTTACCTGCCGTGCATCCCCACCTGTGCCACAGCACCGGTCCCGGACCATCCCCACCGCGTGGGCTTGGCGATCCCGGCGGCTTCGGCTGCAGAAGAGCTGGGGGGGGGGCCTACATCACAGGAAGCCCCCACCCCGTGTTTCCTGCCCCCAAGTCTGCAGCGCTGAGCTGTCCTCAGCTGCAGCCCAATGCAGCGCGCCACCATCCACAGGAACTCGGGTCAGAGGTCGAGCGCCGTGGATCGGGCGGTTAAAAGAAAAAGGCTGCCTTTTGCATTTGTCGTCGTCACGGCTCTCGGGAAAGAACCGGCGTGGCCAAGCAGTTCTTATGAAATGTTAGGCGTTGTGCCTGAGTCCTTCTGAAATCTCAACCGAGGAAAACATTGAACTGGAGCTGCGGCTCTTTCCGACTCTCCACTCACGCTTCACTCAAGGTCTGTAACCGTGATGGGGGCTGGAGGCAGCGGCTGGCCCGGATTCCCAGGATCCCATACCCGTGAACTTGGCCATTTCATGCTGATGACGGCGCTACTCCCTCCGATACAAGCACTTTCAGCGCTTGAACAAAGGGCGCGTCACGTCAGGGGCCTGCTCTGCATCCCGCGTGCTTTTCCCGGAAGGGAGGGAGGCGCTTCCCCAGTGGAACGAGGTGGGGTTTCTAGTGGGAAGGTCAGAGGTCAGAGGGGACACGGAGGCCGGCCACCCTTGTGTGGTGGCAGAGACTTCCTGATCTCTCAGTGGCCAGTCACCTGTGTTCTGCCCACCCCCTGTGCTGGGTGCCAGGTCCCCCGGAGAAGGGAGCCCAGAGCCGGCCTGCTGGCTTCGTGGTCAGTGTCACAGCCAGGTCACCTCTAACTGAACACGTGCCGCGTCGATGACCAAGCGCACCCAGCGCGGGGCTGCTCCCAAGACCGCAGACCGTGTGGCCACCACCCAGACAGCCGGCCCCTCTGTGCGGGGACCGTGAGCGGGGGACTGTAGGAAAGGTGGTGTGCGTGTGTTCAGACCGTGCACACACCCGGGAGCCGCAGCCCCGGTCATGAGCCACCTCGTGAAGAGAAACTCGGGAGCCCGGGGCCCTGGAGCTGACACCCAAGTCCACGGCGAGGTCCCACCTAGTCCTGCTCCTCAGGAAGCGGCGGAGAAGGTGGTGCTGGGGTCTGAGACGTGGCTGTTGGGTGTGAGCGCCTGTGACTCAGAAATGCCACCAGCCGCCGCCGGGTCATGACCCCCAAAGCCATCTACAGTCTAGTCCCTGAGCCTATGAAGCGCTCAGGTTACGTGGCAACGTGGAGTGAAGGTGGCACGTGGAGCCAAGGTCGCTGATCAGCCGACCTTGAGAGGCTGAGACGGTCTTGGATCAGCACAGGGTCCCCCCTGGTGGAAGAGGTGGGCTGAAGGCCGTCAAGGGGGCTGCGACTTCGGAAGGTCTGGGAGAGGCACCTTCGCTGGCTTCCAAGATGGAGGGTGGGGCCGTGGGTCCAGGACAGTGGTGGCCTCTAGATGTTGGAAGAGACAAGGAGACGAGTATCCCCTAGACTCTCCAGAGGGGACAGCCCTGCTGACCCCTGGGCTGTGGCGAGACCCATGCTGGAATTCTGTCCTCCAGAACTGTAAGAGAATAAGTGCATTTGGGGGTTTGAAGCCACTCACGTGTGGCGGGTTGTTCCCGCAGCAATGGGGACAAGGACCCAGAGCCAGGGGGCGCGTGAGAGGTTCACGAGTCTGCTGACTCAGCCCAAACCTGCAGGAATCCGGCGGCTCCACACGGGCAGGGGGCCGTTGTAGAATAGTCACTGGGAGGGGCACAGAGCTCACAGGATGTGACAAATCAAAAGGGAGTCTCAAAATACCACATACGCATGACACCCTTTTTATAGAGTTAAAAACAACCAAAAATACATCTTGGGACGGCGTATGGCAAGAACCAAGCGGCGCTGAAGGGGCCGCGTGAGTCAGGATCCAGGGTGCCGTCGCTCGGTGGGGGTCGAGGAGCCCGTGGGGGCCGGTGGGCTCCTGGGCCCACCCCGTGATCCAAAATATAACCGCTGCGCCCTTGAACTTCAGAGCGTAGTTAAGCGATCGCGAGGGCCCTTGTGGCCGGTGGCCTGCCTCGTTCCGGAACGTTCCCAGCCGGGCGTTTTAAATTAGCGTGGCCGATAGCAGTATGTGTGACCCCTGTGCCGGCCTTTCATGCAGCCGTGTTGTGTGATTAGCAAGGGGAAGGCAGGTGTTCTGCATGCAGAGGGGGAGAGGCGATGAGGGGTGTTCCTGCAGCCAGGGTCCCTCCCCACGGCTGCCATCAGCGTGCCCAGGGTCTGCAGGGACCCCCGAGGGGCTGCAGGGACCCCGAGGGGCTCTGCCGGTGAGCACCGATGGACTCCTGAGATCAGCAGTGATAGGCTTGGTGGAGAGAACGCACACTTCTGCCTCTTGAGGGGAGCTTGGGGTTCTGCTTCCTTCACAGACGGGTGCAAAGGTGCTGTTGTTTTGCCTGGATCTGGAAAGGGGAGGGGGAGGCGGCCTTTCTTGGAACTCCAGGGCCGATTCTGCGTGGACGTGTGCTGGGTGTGGGAGGCGTTGCCGAGGGTCCGCGAGGTGCGGGGGGCGGTCTCATCAGCGGCCTGTGAGTTATCTCAGTCACTGTGAGGGACAAAGCGACGGGACAGGCTTGTCCGTACTGGCTTTAAACAAAGTCCCAGATTACACACGTGACAGGCCAGGACGAATGACAAAACATCATGTGACCGCCATATGTCCTCTTTTTTTGAGAGTTTTGCTGACTTTATGCTTCCGGGTCCGTTCCGAAGGGTCGTTTTGTTTCTAATGGAGTGTGCCGAAGGCATTAGATTCTCCGTCTGGCCAGAGGGTCATGACGTGGTTGTGCTTTTTGGGGAGAAGATCGAGGTCCCCAGAATTCTAGCGGGTGCCATCAAGTGGGGGCTGTGGCGGGGGCGCTTCTGACCTGCACCGCTTGTGGGCAGGAGCGGCTTCCTTGCTGGGCGTTAGTGGTTTATTAATTTCAGTGGAATTCAGGTAACAGAAGATTCAGCATTTTATTTATTTATTTTTATTGTTTTTTGACAGAGAGAGAGAGAGAGAGATACAGAGACAGAGACAGAGAGAGAACTGAACTGGGGGAGCTCCCAGCTCAGCATATGGGTCCACACGGGCCGGGGCCGGGATTCGATCCCTGGTCCCCGGCGCTGCAAAGTGAGCGCCTAACCCACTGAGCCATCCCGGCTTCCCCAAGATTCAGCATTTTAAAGTGGATAATTCAGTGGCATGTACAGCAGTGACCGCGTTGTGCAGCCACCGTCTCACCTCATCTCGAGACCTTGTCATCGCCGCACGGGAGACCCCGTACTGTTAGGCAGCCCCCCACCCCTCCCCACGCATCAGCTGAGGAAGCAGCTGCTTTAAGGGATTACATGCACATGTATGATGACTCGGTGCTCTCAGCCTATTTAAGGCTGTCGAGAGCCTGTCGGGGACTTGCCTGTGGTTGTTGCAGGGACTCGGCTGTGTGTGCACGTGTTCTGGTTTTGCCCCAACCTCAGGATCCACACCTGGGTGGTTTTTCCGCAGATCCGTGCCTTGTCTTTTTCGGAGCAGACTCTGATTAGCTTCTCTTCCCTGTGTGTTGAGCCTCTGTATTTTTTCCTCTGCAAACCAAGTGCAAGCTGTTGCGGGACTACTTTGCAGATAACTTTCATCCTCTGATACAACAGCACATGGGCGACAGCTATTTTCAAAGCCTGATGGAATCGTCTGGGTCGCCTCTCTGGTCTGGGCCTTTAGTGGCGGGCAGCGTGCTGGGCAAGGGCTCCTCAGCGTTATTTGCATTATTGATAGATAAATGGAACCATAGCCACAACACTAAAGAGGCAGGGGCGTGGCGGCTTCCAGAATACCCGGGGCCCTGCCCCGGCGGCCTGGAGGCCAGAGCTGGCTGGACCACAGTGTCCCTAGGCTCCTGTGTCTTCTCTTTGCTGTCACCCTATTCCCTGTCCCCTTTCTTCCCCACTCAGCACCCAGGTCTCTGGCTCCAAGTCCCCACAGCCTCGGCTGAGCAGAGGTACCGTTTTAAACAGGACAGAAAACAATGGTACTGAACCATTTCAAACGGTGCTTGTGGTCAGCCTACCCCCAACCCCGCTTCTCCTGTGCGGAATGGGACCCAAAACTGAGCAGGTCTGAGCAAGGAGACCCAGACTCAACCTGCGATGAAAACACTTTTATCTGTGTCCCACATCATGGCTCGAATGGCAAGAGAGACCCCGCAGGCCTGTCTGATGACTGGTCAGCACCCGGAGCAGGGCTGCCCAGGACAGGGTGCTGACCGTGAGGGTGGGCCGGGAAGCCCCTCGGCTCCACACTGCCCGGGACTGGCAAAGTGGAAGGCAGGGAGCTGCCGTGGGGGCTCCCCGTGGTGGAGGGTGTTCCCAGCACACGCCTGGTTTGGATGGACACCCGAGGGCAGGGCTGAGCTCGCACACCCGCCTCCGGTCCCCGCCGCCCGTCTGCGTCCACACCCTCATCCCACGTCCCGCCTGGGTGAGGGCACGAACGAGTCAACCATCTTGACAAAACCCGCCTGCGTGAGCCGGGGGCGGCACGTGAGAGCTCACCCGTGTGGCTTCCCCGGGTCGCTCTCCCACTCGCCTCCAGAGCCAAGTGCTTCCGTCCTGAGTCCTATTTCTGTCGTCTCGTGACAGTGAGCCCTTTCACTGCCAGCTGGTCTTTGAGAAAACACTGACGGTGTGATTTTGAAAGACATTCCTCCTGGGTTCTTTTCCTTATGGCCGCCCGCTAGGCCGTTAGCCCCGAGCGGGGAGCCAGGGAGCCCTCGCCCTCCTCCCCAGTCCTCCTACTCAGAAGGGGAATCCGGCACCTCTGGGTTCTGTTAATCGGCACCACCTGAATTTTGTAGGACATGTTCATTCGTTCCCTGGGACCCCTGCCTGGCGCTGGGATCTGGGGCGGGTGTGATGGACAGGACTGTGTGACGGACATGGGGGACAAGGACAGCCGGTCCCATGGGAGCGAGTGACAGGCAGGGCCTGGTCTTCCCGGCAGCGGCACCTGTCCTGAAGCGCAGTGGTCGCTGCCTCCCTGGGCACTCACGCAGCAGGGGCCACGCTCACTGGGGTTGCTGGCGTGTTTGCGGTCGGGTCTGTCCCTATGTGGTGACTGTAGCAGCGCAGAGACCGACCCGAGTTCTTCTCTGGGCGGGTGGGGGTCTGGGCCGGGGCTGCAGCCCCCACTCAGGGCCCGCACAGCCCACCGCCTTCCCGCCCGGTCACGCTCACGGTGCCTGTCTCTCCGCAGAGGTCGGACCCGCAGCTGCTGGCCCAGTTCTACTATGCGGACGAGGAGCTGAACCAGGTGGCCGCCGAGCTGGACAGCCTGGACGGACGGAAGGACCCGCAGCGGTGCACGCTGCTGGTCAGCCAGTTCCGCTCCTGCCAGGTGCGGGGCCCGGGCCTGCCCGCGGCCACACGGGAGCCGAGGACTCACACGGGCGTCCTGGCCGCCTCCGTTCCCGGGATGACCCCTGTGCTGTCAAATTTCCTTTTGCCCCAAAGCCTTTCTTTCCTTTTCTCTTCTGTTCCTTAAAGATTTATTTTATTGTTCGAGATGAAGGTCAGAGACAGAGAGAGAAGGGGGAGGGCCCAGAGCTGTCCCCGTAGTTGTACATTATTGGTTTTCCACATGGTTTCATTCCACACAGGTGGGCGGGGGCCGTGCAGGGCGGGAACTGGGCTGGAGCCTCCTGCCTGGACAACGTGAGGCCCACGTGGTGACGTGAGACGCTCCCCCAGCATGGTCCAGTGGGTGGAGGAGGCGCCGAGCTACCTGCATAGCGGCTGGTGCTCTAGATAAATATTGGGAAAGGGCCAGGCAGGCGTTTCACCCTTTAGATCCCTCTGTCTGAACGTTCTGCAGCAGCTGTGAGGCCAGCATCCGGGGGTGCATTTCCGCACGGCCCGGGCCCACAGGGGCGGCATCCCAGCGCGTCTCCCCTTCCCTTCCAGGACAACGTGCTAAACATCATTAACCAGATCATGGACGCGTGCATCCCCCAGGACCGTGCCCCGCGGGACTTCTGCGTCAAGTTCCCCGAGGAGATCCGGCACGACAACCTGGCCGGCCAGCTGTGGTTCGGAGCCGAGGTAGCGGCCGGCCACCCGGGCGCAGGGTCCCAGCGCTGGCATTGTCCGCCCTGGTCAGACCCGGAGCGTGGCCCTGAACACGGTGCTGCGGGAGCTGCTGTGGGCTGGGTGGGGAGAGGATGGGAGTCGCAAGACCTGGGGCCCGCCACCTGCCTGCTCCTGGGGTCCACGTCGCAGTAAGAAGAGCGTTGGTGACCTCTACCGCGACTGCCTGGGTTTTAGCTCCCAGCTGTCTGCAGACCAAAGTGGGACGTGCCCAACACGGGAAAGGGCCGGGGGGTGGGGACTGAAGCCTGGATAGGCCAAGACGGGCCCGGCCCCCCGGGGCCCCGGGTGCCCTGCGGTGACTCCTGAGAGCTGGCAGCTGCCGCTGAGCTGCATCCTGTGCCCGCAGTGCCTGGCCGCTGGCTCCATCATCATGAACCGGGAGCTGGAGAGCATGGCCATGCGGCCGCTGGCCAAGGAGCTGACGCGCAGCCTGGAGGATGTGCGGAGCACCCTTCGCGACCAGGCCCTGCGGGACCTCAACACCTACACGGAGAAGATGAGGGAGGCCCTCAGGCACTTTGACGTCCTGTTTGCTGAGTTTGAGCTGAGGTGACCCTGAGCGCCGCGTGCGTGTGCTGCAGGCGTGGGGAGTCACAGCCCTGCTTGTGGGGACGGGGTGGGCAGCTCCGCAGCCTCTGCTGACGCGGCCGGCAGGAAATCCTGCAGGGGGGGCACCGCGGCCGGCCGTGGGCGCCATTAACCCGGAGCCAGACCCTGTGGGCCGGAGGCTGGGCACCCTTGCAGGAAAGAGAGAGGCGTCTTTGAGACGGGAAGAGGTGACCCAGGGATAAGGGAGGCCCCAGGTGTCCACCCCACCCCACCCTCCATGATGCCGCGCTGGGGAAAGTCCCCGGAGGGTTCCCATGATGCCCACTCCAGCCCCACCTGCTGCGGCCTCCCACCCCCTCTGGCCTCCCATCTCTGTCTTTAGCCTGAGCCTTCACTCACCCTATCGTGGTCCCCAGCTGCCCCCTTCACCCCTCTGGTCATCCATTCACCCCACAAACCCCTGACATCAGCTCTTTGTGCTCAGATCTGGGACATAGCCGGAGCGAGGAGGAAGTGGCCGCTACTCCCGGGGCCCCAGGAACACCCAGCTTCTTGGGGTACGGGGGCACCTCCCCGGATCAGAGGAGTGTGCGTGGGTCACACGCCCCCACGCTGGCATCACACCCAGCTGAGGGGCCCTCCTTCCCACTGCTCGTCCCCCCCAAGGCCCAGAGAGCAGGTGGAGCACGCCTGCCCTGCACATCCGTGCCCGCCTGGCCCACCCCCGGGCTGCCCAGCGTAGGGGACTGGGAGAGCCCAGCCTGGGGGGCGGGCCGGCATGCTGCCAGTGCCCATGTCCTCAGTGGTCCTGGTGAATGAGAACCGTCCACCTCTAAACTCTCAGCCTCCAGGAGCAGCCCGAGCCGGACGGGCAGGGCGGTCTCTCCAGGAAGCAGAAACGAGCTTTCCCCAGATTCCCCAAACAGCTTGCTCACCAGGGAGGAATTCGTGGTTTAGGACAGGAAAACGTTCTCACCTGAGGAGTGGCTACACGACCGTGACTTCTAACGGCCACTCTGCAGGTCACACACACCCCCGCGCCCCGCCGATGCACCCGTGGCCCGGCCCAGGGCGTTGCTCACGGCCTGCGCCTGCATTCATTCCTTCCTTCATTAGTTCACCACTCACTGGTCAGGGCTGGTGCCAGGCAGGGAGCCACCAGGGCTGAGACGGACGGGGCCGGAGCAGGTGCTGGGCTGGGCCTGAGCCTGGGAGGAGGCCTGCAGTCACCGTCTCCGGTGAAGCTGTGTGATGGTCAGGGGTCTAACCTGGTCCCATCGGGACGCCGTTGTCTCTGGGGAGACGCCGGGTGGCCCGGGGCTGCACTCACTCCCTGTCTTTGCAGCTACGTCTCAGCCATGGTGCCGGTGAAGTCCCCCAGGGAGTACTACGTGCAGCAGGAGGTCATCGTGCTGTTCTGCGAGACGGTGGAGAGGTGGGTGGCTCGTCACCGGATGGGGCTGAGGCAGAACGCACCCGCCTCCTGCCCCACCACGTCGGTCCCCACTGTGCAGGGCCGTCCAGCGTCTCAGCGCCTCAGAGCAGCCAGCCTGAGCTGCAGCCCAGGCTGAGCACCAGGAGCAGGACCCCCTTCCCCCCCATCGTCACAGGCCAGGGTGGGCCCTCACTGGGTTCAGGTCTCTGGACAAGGCCTTGGGGGTGAATCATCAGTGTTCGCACCGTGCCTTGTATAGTAATTTGAACTCAGATTTTCTACATGGACTTTGGGGCTGAGATTTAACCTAGAATGTTCCTTGTGATTGACTGGGGCTGTGGTATTAGCTAAGTTTTGAAGCAGCCTCACAGCACATCATAAGATGTTACTTCTTAACAGGCAGATCAGCCACTGTTTATATATCAAGAGAGAGTTCAAGTCCCCAAAAAGACAAAGTGACAGGACATACCTCCCCTTGCAGCCATCACGTCCGCGGTGCCCGCTCTCGGGGTGCAGCCAGCCTGGCCGTGGGGTCTGGGGGGGCGGTCTGGGTGTCCCCATGTCTGAGGAGCCACTCCAGTGGCTTCAGTGTCCTGGGGACACGAGCCCATGACTGGGTTCTCACGGGAGTTGGGTCGGGCCTGTGGGGCGAGGAGGGTGGTACCGGCCACCTCTGCCCCCACGTGTGGGGGCCCAGGGCGCTGTCACCCTGGGCTCGGGCTCAGACGAGCAGCTGCCGTCCCAACCGGGTGGGACCCAGGCCGCGGGGGCCGCGACCCCCTCCTCACATGCGCTCCCCCTCGGCCAGGGCCCTGGGCTTCGGCTACCTGACTCAGGACATGATCGACGACTACGAGCCAGCCCTCATGTTCACCATCCCCAGGTTGGCCATTGTGTGGTGAGTGTCCCCCGCGGGGGCGGCCGGGCCATCGGCAGGGACCCGGCAGGACTGCAGGCCCCTCTGGGTGCCGCTGAGTCCTGGCTGCTCAGAGCTGTCACCCGGGTCCTGCTGTCCACCCTCAGCAGACGGCAGCCACTTGTCCCCTTAGGAGGGGTCACAGGGCCTAAGGCCCGGCTGGCTTTTGTGTCTTGAATGCAGCGGCCTTGTGGTCTACGCAGACGGACCCCTGAACTTGGACCGCAAGGTGGAAGACATGTCCGAGCTGTTCCGGCCCTTCCACACGTTGCTGCGGAAAATAAGGTGAGAGGACGGTGAAGGAGGATGGGGGAGGAGGCAGGGGCGAGGTGGGGGAGGGGAGGGCAGAGGTGGGAAATGCAGGGGAGAGGTGCAGCCGTGAGCATGAACGCACCACAGCGCCAGATGTCACCAAATAAAACCAGCAGAGTGCGCAATTAAATTCGAGTTTCCAATACACAGTGAACACGTTGTTAGTGTAAGTCTGGGGGCATTTGAGACACCCAGGCAGACATCAGAGCTATCATGTGTTTGGTCCCAGACAGCGATAAAGCAAGTCGCTATCAAGCGAGTCGTCATCGCTTTGCGGGTGGAGGGTCTTGCCTCGATTTGCAGAAACGCAACATCTGTACTCACCCTAAGAACAATTTACATACCAAGTATTGCTGTTGAGCTGAAATCTGAATTTAACTG
>PVKE010009470.1:17948-37077 GCA_004027555.1 Craseonycteris thonglongyai
GCCCCTGTCTTCTTCCAGTCGGGATGGTGGGCAAAGAGGCCGCCCCTGTCTTCCAGTCGGGATGGTGGGCAAAGAGGCCGCCCCTGTCTTCCAGTCGGGATGGTGGGCAAAGAGGCCGCCCCTGTCTTCCAGTCGGGATGGTGGGCAAGGCCAGGGACCCTGGGAAAGTGGCTGTGGGCCCGGGGCTGGGTGGTAGGGGGCTGTGTCCTCTGTTCAGGTCTATGGGGTTCCAAGCTGGGCCTTCTTTTTTTTTTAAGAGAAAGTAATTTATTTTACCATTTTGAAATATGGCAGAAATAACATCTAGCTGTGGGCCTTCTGAGACGTGCACTTTTCTGTACGCTGGGGTGTCTGACTGCACTGGGGCGTCCGACCTGCGGCTGGGACCCCAAATGGCCCGAGCCCATCCCCCCAGAAAGCTCCTGCTGCGGGCTCTCCCCTGTCTCAGTGAAGCCCCCACCTCCTGGTCTCCACAGTGGTTTCCCTTCCTCAAGGCAGTGAGCCCTGTGCCCGGTCATGCCCTCCACCTGGCGGGCTTTTTCCTGTGCTGCGGTCGTTACTATGGCTCAACCATCACTTGTATAAACACCGGTTGATCGTGCGCCTCCTCCACCATAACCCCCCCGAGCGGGGCCCTGCCAGCCATCTTCCCGCGGGTGCCTGGCTCGCTGGCAGGGGGGTGAGCGTGTGTGAGCTAGCATGCGGTATTCGTTCCCTCCCCGCGCTTTCCAGCAGCCATCACGGCCCTGAGGATCAGCACTCTGTTTTCAGCAAGAGGTTGCAGAACCTCCTTTTTAGGGTATCTCAGTCCTTCATCCGGAACGGCCCCTGTCCCCACCCGGGGGACACAGGAGCCGTGTAGGGCGTGGGGCCGGCACTCGCTTTGCAGGGGGTGAGCTGTGCGTGTGCAGGTGTGCCTCCCGTGCAGACACCGCTGGCCGGGGGCAGCTGTGGCCGTGGGGACCCTCACGTGTTCTGGTCTTGCCCCCGTAGGGATTTGCTGCAGACCCTGAGCGAGGACGAGCTCCGCACCCTGGAGCGTAACCTCTGCGTTTCCCAAGACGTGGAGTTCCCCGTCCGGGCTGACGCGCACGGGCCCCCCGCCCTGGCCCCCGCCTTCCCCACGCCCCTTGCCCCTGAGGAGCTGCTGCCCGCCAAGGCCACGCGCCCCGAGGCTGAGCTGGCCTGCTCCATGCAGTACGACGACCAGGAGCTGGAGCAGCTCAGCCGCATGGTGCACAGGGCTGGGGACCAGATGTCGTCCCTGCTGTCCCCGCCCAGCGCCTGCCAGTCCCCCGCACGCAGGCCGGGCGCCCAGGACAGCCCCCGGGCGGACGCCTCCCCGGGCAGCGGGCGGCTGCGGCCCGGCAGTGAGGAGGAGGAGGACGGAACCGTGTTCTTCATGGATGACGTGGACGGGGCAGCGGAGGCCCCCGGCAGCCCGCTCACCGGCGCCAGCCCCCAGGACACAGGGCAGGGCGGGCAGGCGGGGGTCGGCGGGCCGGCTGGGCCGCTAGACAAGGAGGACTTGAGCAATAACAACACCTCGCAGGACAGCAGGACGCGGGCCGCCTGCAGCTGCATGGACGCCCAGCCTCACCTGGACGGGTGGGAGGTGAACGCGGACGACGCCGGCACCGCCGAGATAATCGCCCACCGGACCGGGGGCATGAAGCTCTCGGCCACGGTCATCTTCAACCCCAAGTCACCCAGCCCCCTGGACCCGGCCGCCAAAGTCCTGGAGGACCCCAGAGGCAGCGTGCCCCCAGCGGAGCCCGCGGCGGAGGGGGCGGACGGGGGCTCCCAGAGACTCAGCACGGCCCCCACCAGCTGCCTCCTGAACTCCTGTGTGTGCTGCGGGGGCTGCGGCGGCGGCAGGGGGGACGCAGCCGAGAGCCCGCGGGACCAGTGCGGTCCCGGAGGCATCATCGGCGCCGCCTACACCGGCTCGGCCAAGGGCGGGGCCGAGAGACCGGAGGAGCCCCGGGGGGCGCTGCCCCTGGGCACCCCGACCCTCCTGCCCTCAGAGGACACCCTCGACAGGCTGGAGCCCGAAGCCCCTGCTTCCAACAAGTGCCTGGATCACACCTCAGGGCCCCAGGGGGCCTCGGCCGGTGGGCTGCACGGAGGGGCCGGTGGAGCAAGTCAGCAAAAGGACCCTGAGGGTGGACCGCCGGACGCCGGGCAGCCCTCAGGCCCCAGGTAAGAGCCCTGGGGCCACTGGGCTTGTCCCCTCCGGGTGGAATCTGGGGCGTGTCATGTTGGCTGATTCCCAAAGTGCCGACGTGTTTCCGAGGGGCCTCTCAGGTGTGTGGTCTGTGTGGGGGACGCGGCCATGCAGGGAGGTATGCAGCATATGTGAGGCCCTCCAGTGCCCGGCCCACCCCCTTTGGCTCCCGCGGCCCATCCTGGGCCGGGTGTGATCAGCGTGTGGGTGGGCTGGGCATTGGTGAGTGCACACGGCTACTTCTGGGCATGCTTTCTACTTCTCTGGTCACCGTGGTCACCGTGGTGGCCTAGGCCTGGCCCCTGCCTGAGCACCAGGCTGCTTGGCTCACTCAGGACGGCAGTTGGCTGCACAGAACCTCAGCCGTGGGTGTGGGGCCAGACAGAGCAGGCCTCTGCTGGCTGCTCCTGCTTTCCTGCCGTGTCCCCCCGCTGTGGACATGCTGTCGGCCTCACAGGCTGAAGCTGAGCCGAGAAAAGGAAAGAGAACCCCACCGTGGCCTCGTCTTCCAGGGGACCTTTCCGATCGTTCCGAGGGTCTGAGGAAGGACGAGCGTGGCAGGTGGCGGGTTATCAGGACCTTGGACAGCAGCCTGCAGGGCCTGCTCTGCCCCAGACGCAGCTGGAGTTCCGGTCAGCAGATGGCGCTGTCCCCTCCCCTGCTGAGCCCACTCGGGTCCTTCCGGTGGCTTGCTGGCTCCCAGGGGACGAGCGAGGCTCCAGAGACCCACCAGGGGCAAGACGGAGAGGGCCCGACCTCACGGCCCTAGGGCGGAGGTGACAAAGCAGCACTGATCAAACAGACAGACACACACAACACCAGCCCTTTGTCCAGCCACAGGCAGAAAAATGCACCGAAACTCAACCGGCGAGACTCCTGGAGTCTGGCTGGTGTTAGGCAACGTGTGGGTGAAGCTTCACCGTGAAAACAGCCGGTCTGCGTGCGAGGCAGGTGGTGACGCCCCTGCTTGGCGGGTGGCGAGACTGAACCCCAGACAGGCTGGTCCTGCCTTAGCTCAGGGCGCCTGCGGCCCGTCCGTGCGATCCCTTGTCCCTCGCTCGCCCCGGGCTTGGGCCGTGAGGCCCTCCTGCCCACAGATGCTGCCGGGTCCCCTGCACCGTGCAGCCTGGAGGAGGGTCCCGCAGGCAGGCCCCGTGCTCATGAGCTTCCGGACCTGTGTGTGAGCCAGACAGGGCCAGCCTCGGACCTCCTGGGGGAACGTTAGCGTTGCTTAAAAGCTTGTTCCCTGTCTAGACTCACCTCATGATCCAGAACCTTCCATACGCTTGAAGCCAGCTGCATAGTAAGTCACTGTCTAGGAAACGGAATCCCATCGGTCTCGGGTGCACCTTTGTCCTGTCCCTGGACGGGTCACTAGAGTGTCTTCCCAGAGTCCTGCCTTCTCAGAAAAATAACCGCGACTCCCTCTTGTTTCTAATTATAAATGTGGCCCCCGATCATTGCAGGAACTTAGGACATAAACAAGAATAAAGGAAGGAAATAGAAGCCGTGCCAAGTCCTATGAGCAGCTCTATCGTGGTTTTTTATCCCCCTGCCAAATATCATTTTACGATCATTTCTTCTCAAAGCTCTTTGAGAGTATGATTTTCACAGTTTACTCTGTCATAAGGACACGTGCTATTTTATGCCACACTTCCCCGTTTCCACATGTCCTTCCATGTCAGCTTGGCCCTGTGGCTGCTGTCTCTTGTGGTTCCACGCCTGCCTCTGGGATCATTTCTTTTTTTTTTTTTTAAAGGTATTTTTTAAAATATTTATTTATTTTTGAGAGAGAGAGAGAGAGAGAGAGAGAGAGAGAGAGAGAGCTGAACTGGGGGAGCTCCCAGTTCAGCATATGGGTCCGCACGGGCCGGGGCCGGGATTCGATCCTCGGTCCCCAGGGCTGCAAGTGAGCGCCTAACCCACTGAGCCATGGGATCATTTCTTTAGAACCGGTCCTTCGGAGTGGAATGACCTCAGCAAAGTGAGGGCCCTCGGAAGCCCTGCTGCGTACGGTCCGATTGCTGTCCTCCGGGGTGCCGGCTGGCTCCCCCAACTTGCGAGCAAAACTGGGCTCAGGGTGGCTGGCTGTACTTGGCATTTCTGTGATTTGGGGCACCCTGAACATTTCCTTCTTTGCTCCGCGTCTTCTCCTGCTCACTCCTTCATCTGCTACCCAGCGGGATTTTTCATGGTTTTTTTATTACCAACTTGAAAGCATTCCTTCTGTCCCCTGTGTTTGTTGCAGGTCCCTTTTCCCAGTTTGTTATTTGCCTTTTGATGTTATCTATTGATGTCCTTTGATTTACAGGCATGTTTGATTTTGACTTGAGGGATTAAATACGCCCAAGTCCCAGAGACGGCTTCGGGGCCCCGGCCTTTCCGCCTCCCCTGGTTGACTGTGGGCACCAGTGCTCCGCGCACAGGCGGGATACTGTCCTCGTCACCTGCTCCCGCCCTTTGCTTCTGTCCTTTTTGCCAGTGACTCTGTGCTCCCCTGAACCGTGGTCTGAGCTGAACCTGTTTTCCGAGGGACTTCTGAGACTGTCAGAGACGGGGAGGCCGATGGTCATCCTGCTGTGGCTCATGGGTGCCTCAGGAATGTCACTGCTTGTCCCGGCCTGGAAGCCCGGCCCCTGCAGCTGTGTTTGAGAGCCGCCTGGCAGTGCCTGTGCCCCCCATGCGATTGGTGGGCCCCCCGGCTGCGGCTTTGCACAGAATGGTGGGAGACAGGAGGGCTGTCCTCAGCATGGGTTTCTGAGCTTCTGCCCTGCGTGGGTGACAGGGGCTCTGACCACGTGCTCCTTCCTGCCAGCGCGTGGTGGCGGCAGAGTGGACATTGGGGAAATCTCCTCGAGGGGACCTCCTGGCACATGGCACGTCCTCCCTGCTGGGGGAGTGGCAGGAGGGGCCCAGGGACTGGCTGATCACCCTGAAGCCGGTCATCAACCTTCCTGAGCCTCAGTTCTGTCTTCTGCAGATGGGCGAACAGTCCTCAGCTCACACAGCGTCTGGAGGAGGAGCCAAGAGGCCATGTTTGTCTTCCCTTCTCACCTTATTCCACATCCTAGCCATTGTTACTCACCGGCATTACTCACCCCTGTTACTCAGGATTGTTACTCACCGGCATTACTCACCCCTGTTACTCAGGATTGTTACTCACCGGCATTACCATTGTTGCTCAGGATTTTACTTACCATCATTACTCATCACCATTACTCAGGATTGTTACTCACTGCATTACTCACCCCTGTTACTCAGGATTGTTACTCACCGGCATTACCATTGTTGCTCAGGATTTTACTTACCGCCATTACTCATCACCATTACTCAGGATTGTTATTTACTGGCATTACTCACCCCTGTTACCGGCATTATTCATCACTGCTACTCATTTACTTACCATCTTATTTACTTACTCATTTACTTACTTACCATCATTGCTCACCGTTATTCTCCGGATTGTGACTCACCAGCATTACCATTACTCAGGGCTATTACTCACTATCATTACTTACCACCATTACTCAGGATGTTAGTCACCGTCATTACTCATCACTGTTACTCAGGACTGTTATTATCATTACCACCATTACTCAGGACTGTTACTCGTGGTCATTACTCACCACTGTTACTTAGGATTGTTATTCACTGTCATTACTCATCACCATTACTCAGGATTGTTACTCACCACAACCCTTGCCATCTCACTGCTTTCAGTCTTGACTTTACCTGCCCATCCTCTCACTGGATTTCGCTGCTTCCTTCTTCAGTTGTTCTGCACTCTCCACTGGTGGTGTGACCCCCTCGACAGGGTGATCTGAAACATTCCAGTGGAATTTTGTCTGATGCTGACAGGCGCTGGGGGGCCTCGTGTCCCCAACACCAGCTTTTCATTGCGCTTGCTTCTTGCCTGCCTGGCTCCTTCTCCAGTGGACGTCTCACCGTCCCCCGCACCGTAGGCCTGTGGTGGCTCCAACCAGGCTCCTCTGCCCTTTGCTGGGGGCCCTGGGTCCAGCCCCAAGCAGCTGTGGCTGCAGAGGAGGCAGCACCCATGTTTCTGGAATGTGGCCCCAGCTCCCCCGGGGCCCCAGAGACCTTCTGCCCATACGGAGGGAATGGTTTGAGGTCCCCCTGGGGCCCCTCCAGGCCAGGCCATGGAGTGCCCTGCAGACCTCAGGCAGCCTTGGCACCCAGCACCGGGAAGGGCAAGAAGCAACCAGCACAGGCTGAGCTCCCACTCGCAGCTTAGGGTGGGTGCTGAGCCGTCCCCACTGGGAAACCCTCCCCAGGGGCATGGGGCTGGCCCGTCTGACCTGCTCGGTCACATACCACTGAACTGACTTTCCCTCCTGCAGACAAGTCAGGGGCCCGCTGGCTGCTCAAAGCCCAGGGTCAGCCCTGCCCTGGGTGGGGCCATGTCACCTCCATGGTCTGGAAGGACATGCTTCCTTTTCCAGCACATGATCGACAACCACAACTTGTGGTGCCCGGGGTCAGGGCCCTTGGGGATGCCTCGGGGACTGGTCCTGAGCTGAAAAGTAAGGGGTGTGAGTGCCCACACCGACTGACCACTCAGAGAGCCGAGTTACACAGGAGCCCTGACCCCACTGCTGGGCTCTTGGGGGCTCTGGGGTGGAGTGACAGGGTGGGGCTCGCTTTAGCCCTGCCCTCTCTCTGGCAGCTGTGTGACCCTGGGCCGCACATCCTGCCCCTATGGGGCCTCGTTGCCTCCCCATCGGGATGTGCATAACACCGCTGTTTCCTCCAGAGCCGTTCCGGGGCCCGGCTCTGGTGCGCGCCTGGCTGCTTCAGCCACCTGTCCCCACGGCGGGTGTCCCTGCCACCTGCACGGCAGGCCACGGCCTCCCACCCATGTCGTGCCCCTGGAAGGAGAACAAGAATGATCGGGCAGTTTAAAAACAGAAGGGAGACTGGAATTAATTAGACCCTTGAAAAACAGATTAGGATTAATGACTGTCATCAAGTCAGTCGTTTATAAGTGACAGGGCAACACAGACAACACGGGGCCAGATGGGACAAGACGGGAGCCAGGCTGGGCCGCGGAGAACCTGGGGGTCAGAGGGCAGGGCTGCGTTCTTGCCTGAGGCCCTTGCCAACACCCGCCGTGCAGCCTGCGAACCCACATCACCGGAGCCCCACACGCGGTGTGATGGCCCCGTAAGGCGGAACGGAGCACCCCCACGTCGCAGGTACTCGGGGGGTCCTGGGAGGGGTGCCGCCCTCCCCACCGGCCCCCGCCCGCGTCTGATCTTCCTTACTAGTTCACAGCTGCTGTTAGGCCGGAGAGAACATGCCCAGCCCCTGCCCTGCGTGGTGCCGGCCCGGCCAAGGGGAGGCGAGGGTTGCAGAGTGACCGCTGAGCCCAGCACCCTGGACAGCTTCGTCCTGGTCCTGGCCCCTGGTGATGACACCCAGCCTGGGCCTTGAAAGCCCCTCGTTCCTGACTCAGCTTCTCCCTCCTGCCTGGCTGTCTCACGGCACCCCAGACACCTCACTCCCCTCTCCCGGCTGCTCCCCGCCTTCACCATCAGCAACTGCCCCTCCTCACCATCACCGTCCCAAATGTCCTCCACCCAGTGCCAGGAAGAAGACAAGACAGTGTCAGAAGGTGGAGGGCGCCAGGTGGAGCGTGGGGCAGCTCCTGCAGTGAGAGCAACCGAGGGAGGCCACCGCCAGGCGGTGACATTCGCTGAGACCCCGATGGAGGACCCGCAAGGGGCCCAGGTGCCCGCAGGGGCAGGGGGAGCCCGGGGGCGGGCGTGGAGGTGCTTTCCTGGGGCGAGGGCACAGCGTTAGGCGGCAGCCTGTAAGCACACTGTAGCGTCTGGTGTTTTCAATACTGTTGTTAGCACCTCATCGACATAAACAGGTGTAGAGCGCACTGCAGCATGTGAGGCACCGCGTGGCCAGCACCTGGGGGCTGGGGCTTTCGAGCCTTCGCCGTTCTTACCTTGTGACCCGCGTCTCCCCAGGGACCCAGCCCTGTTCCTGTCCTCGGGGGCTTAGATCCTCTTTGGTCTCTTCAAGTATTTTACTGTTTCCTTCTACTGAGTGGTTTGTACCCTGACGGAGTTTTCGGAGGTCTGTATTCTGGATGCAAGTCCTTTATCAGCTAATATACTTCACAGATCTTTTCACTCTGTGGCTCCTCTTCTCATTGTAAGAGTATCTTTTGAAGAGCAGACGTTCTAAACCTTGATGAAGCCCAATTTATCAAGTTTTTTTCCTTTTGTGGATGGGGATTTGGATATATCTAAGAATTGTCTTGATACCCCAAAGTCACAAGGACTTTTTCCCCTCTGTTTTCTTCTAGACGTTTTATACTTTTAGGTTTTACATTTAGGTCTATGATCCATTTTGAGTTAATTTTTGTTTATGGTGTGGATCAGATTGTATTTTGTTGTTGTTGTTTTTGCATGAGGAAAACCAAATATTACAACACTGTTTGTGAAAAAGACTGTCCTTTCTCCACTGAATTACGTTGACACCTTTGCCAGTCATCAGTCGGTCGTATACACATGGGTTTATTTCTGGACTCTCTAGCCTGCTCCTTTGATTTTTTTTGTCTATTTTGACACCAATATCACACTGTTGTCATTGTGAATAGCTTTATAATGAGGCATAAATTCAGTTAGTGTAAATCTTCAGCTTTGCTGGAGATTTTCAAAGTTGTTTCAGCTATTCTGGGTCCTTTGTATTATACATGAATTTTGAAACCAGGTCTTTAAAAGTAAAAAAAGCCTGCTAAGAATTTTATTGGCATAATGTTGAGTCTGTCGGTCAATTTGGGAAGAATTAACACCGTAATAGTGTTGCGTCTTCCAGTTCGTAACCATAATATATCTTTTTATTTATTTAGTTACTCTCAGCCAATTTTTACTTTTATTATAGAGGCCTGACACATATTTTTTTTTGTAATTGTTTTATCTTCAGTGCATATTTATTTTTATTTTACCTCTGACAGACAGAGAGAGAGGCAGAGACAGAGACAGCTAGAGAACTGAACTGTGGGAACTCCCCAGTTCAGCATGTGGGTCCTGCCTGGGCCGGAGCCGGGATTCGATCCCGGGTCCTCGTGGCCTCAAAGCGAGCGCTCAACCCGCTGAGCCGTCCCGGCTTTCCCCTACATATTTTTTTTATATTTATCCCTTTATGATGGTTGTTTTGTAATTTAAATGTCCAATTGTTTGTTGCTAATATATAAAAATAGAATTAATTTTTGTATGTTGATTGTGTCTCCTGCAACCTTGCTTAACTCACTTCATTAGTTATGGTAGTTTTTCTTATTTATTTAGGATTTTCTACATAGGTGACCATGACCTATGTTACTAAAGCCAATTTTACTTCTTTCTAATTGGATGTCCTTTACTCTTTTTTTTTTGCCTTGGTGAAGACCTCCAGTGCAGTGCTGAATAGAAGCGTTGACACAGGATATATTTTTGCCTTGTTCCTGATCTCAGAGGGAAGGTGCTCAGTATCTACCATCAAAGTGTGAGGTTGGCTGTTGGATTTTCAAAGATGCCTTTTTCAGGTTTAGGAAATTCCGTTCCTAATTTGCTGCATTTTTATCAAGAATAGATGTTGGATTTTCTCAGACACTTTTTCTGTGACTTTTTGGATGAGCCTATAGTTTTTCTTTTTTAGTCTGTTAATGTGATGAATTTCATTGATTGATATTCAGAGGTTAAGCCAACCTGGCATTCCTGGGATGGCCCTCACTGGTCATGAGGCATCATCCTTTTAATATACGGCTGGCTTCGGTTTATTAAAAGTTTATTGAGAATTTTGCATCTGCTTGTGAAGAATGTTGGGCAGTAGTTTTCTTTTCTTGGCATGTCCTGCTCAGGTTTGGGGATCACAGGAGGGGTGCATGGAGCATTCCCATGTCTTCGATTTTTACAGAAACCTTTGTGTAGCTTTAGTATTATTTCTGCCTTAAGTTTTAGGTAGAATTCACCTGGGAAGGTGTCTGAGCCTGCAGTTTCTGGTGTGGGAGTTCTTCAACTTCCATTTCAGTTCTTTTACTAGGTGGGGTTTTGCTCTTACTCAGTGAGAGGGAGCATTTATTTGCCTGGTCCTTAGTTCCTGCTCCCTCCTCCTAACTTCCCTCACACATGCTGAGCCAGGGTGTCCCTCTGCCCCAATCTCTCTGGGGCCCCCTGATCTCCCCCATCTCTTGGGCCCACCCTGAGCCCCTCCCCACAGTTGGCTTCCCTTACCCCTGCCTGCACCCGGCTTCTAGGTACTTCTGCGCTCTCCTGATTTGCTCAGGGGCTCACCCTCCCCTCCCTCTCTGCCATGACGCCCTCGCCGTAGTACAGTCCCATTGGCTGCCTTTGATGAAGTCCATGGAAGCTTTCCCTCGTGGCCTCACCGAATCCCTGACTGTGTTGTCATTGTTACCCCTGCTTCACAGATATGGAAACAGGCTCAGAGACCCAGGCCGGGGCTGGCCCCTCCCATTGGTCTGACCCTCATTTGGGGGTTTTCTGCAGGACCCCTTGGCCCGTCCCCAGAGTGACTGTCACATCTTTCGTTCCACCACGTGACACCTTCCCAGCCCCTACACTGTGTCCTTTAGGCTCAAAGATGTGACTTAGGGTCCTTGGTTGTGGGGAACTTACTCATCTCCGATCAAGTGGTCATAAGTCAGTGCCCAGGCCAGGAAGGCAACTGGCTTCCATGGGGCTTCCTGGGACCCGGGGAGGGGGCAGCATGGAGCTCACGTCCCATCTCTCATGTTCTTGGCTCTCTGCTCCCTCTTCCTGTGGCCAACCTTCCCGTGGCCCAGTGCAGCCACACAGGCCTGCTGGTGGCCACCGCGTCCCCAGACGCAGCCGGCCCCACTCTGGGGAGGTGCACAACCTCAGCCCCACTGGCCTGTGGCGCGTGTGAGCATCTGTGGCTATGTGGGCAGGGGTGGGTACCCTGCTGGGGGCAACTCCAGGAGAAGGGGGCTGGCAGACAGGCCTGTAGCGCTGCACCTCGTGGCATAGTCCTGCTGTCCCCACCTCCCCATAGCCCCGGGTCCTGCCCCTCCAGTGCCCGCCCAGCTCCCTGCCCCTTAGAGCGCCAGGGGCCTCTGCAGTCGGGGGTGGGAGCCAGGGCTGGGGGCTGTAGTGCCGTGTGCTTGGTGAGCATTGACCGCTCCTCAGAGAGGCCAGGCGGGAGGGTAGGGGCCGGCGCCCAGCGGCTCCAGCCTCGGGGGTCACTCTCCTCCATCGGGCCAGCCCAGCAGAATGCCTGTCTGAACAGCCGCTCCCCTGAAGCAGAGCGGGTCCTCCCATCTGTACTGAGGCAAAATCAAGGGAAAACGGGCTTCAGTGCTGAGTGCGGTGTAGCAGGGAGAGCAGGACACTGTCCTCAGCCAAGTTCACCCACGGCTAGGATCACCAGCCCCGGAGCCTTCTGTTCGGAGAGCTTTTAAAAGCAGCAAACGCTCAGAAAAAAACTCTGCAAAGGCTCAGAATGGTAACACAAGTCCCTCCTGCTCATGTGACAACTACATGTATTTATAAAATGCACATATGCATATACTCTTGGCTTGTCTGCATTCCCTCATTTTTCTAGACAGCACACATATTGCATCTGTATGAAGATTAGGCTCTCATAACATAACCAGGGGACCTTTTCCAGAGCTGGGCTGTGTGCAGGACCAAGTGCCGGCCGTGCCCCCAGAAGAGCCAGACCACAGCCCTCGCCCCTTCCCACAGCTCCTTGGCTAAAAGGGGATGAAAGGTGCTACCTGGCCTTCAAGGGGCAAGTGTAGGGCCAGGTAGCACCAGGGTGAGGTTGACAAGCCCAGAGGGAGGCGTGAGGCCCACGGGAAGGAGCCGTGAGCATCAGCAGCTGTTTTGGGGTCCCACCTGGATCCCCGGCTTTGGGCACCGTCACTCAGTTACAACATCTGCCTGATCGTATTAGTCAGCCGTGCTGTGTAACAAGTCTCACACTTAGTGGCTTCCAGCAGCACCCATTTATTATCTCACGGTTTGCACAGGTCAGGCGTGTGTGTGGCACGACCGGGCTCTCTGCTTGGCGTCTCACCAGGCTGAGCTACAGGTGTCGGCCAGGTGTTCTTACCTGGAGTGATGCACTTGAGCAAGAAAGACTGACAGACAGCCGATGGGGTGGGTCATCCAATCACTTCCTGGGTCAGCACCTGCCCTCCGGGTCCCAGCCGTTTCTCCTGCTATCGTTTGCTCCTTCCGTGCCTTGAGCCTTTTCTGAGTGACAGTGACAGGCTGAGGACCCCTTTCCTGCTCCCGGCCTGTGCAGTCGGAATCGTCTTCCCTTGTAGCTCAGAGTCACGCTTTAAATCCACGAGAAAGAAACAGACGTCGGCAATGGCTGGAGAGGACAGGAAACAGGAAGGTTCCGGCCTGTTCAGGAGGAATTCGCACACTGGCTGCCCAGAGATGTCTGCCTGCCAGCCTTGTGCCGGCACACCTGTGTTTGTGTATTAGTTTGCTGGGGCTGCTGTAACAAACTACCACAAGCTCGGGGGCTCGGGGGTGAACCAGAGAAATGGAGTCTCACTGTTCAGGCTCCATGGGGAGCCCTTGGCCGGGCCCACCCCCTCCAGCCTCAGCCTCTCCCGGCTGCCTGTCCCTGTGGGTCTTGAGCTCCGGTCACACCTCTCGGGTCTCACCATGAATGTGGACTCACTGGGCACCAGCCGGCTGGGTGTGGTCCCCGCCCACGGACGGGCCTCTTTGTCTTGGGGGACACACACAGGGACCGTCCTCCACTTCCTCACAGAGGATCAGCGCCTTCCAAGCAGGTGGCCCTGGGCAGTGCTCCTGGGCCTCCCAGTGTCCAAGCAATGCCCACCCCGCGGCCTCACGGGACCGGGCAGGCCCCAACAGGACCACAGCCCAGGTGAAATCTCCGTTCTTTTGTTCCCCTCGGCTCTTCCAAGCTCGGTGGACTCCCGTGGGCTGCACTCCCCAGGACCAGCTCTCTCTTTCCACCTGCCACCCGCTGCCCCCCCAGCTGATCAGGCTGAGCAGCGGGAGAGGCTCTTGCCCAGAAAAATCAAGTGTGTTTGGGATTCAGACGGCAGGTGGCCGTCGGATCCACCCGCCCACCTGTCCACGGCCTGAGCCTCTAGCTGCTGGAGAGGCGAGTCCTCTTTTAGGCCACGGTGTGAACGGCGGGCTTCACAGCCCTCAGCTCTCCGCTGAACGGCAGGGCTGCCAACGCCACTTTAACTTTTTTTTTTTTTTTAGAGAATTTTTCTTTTTTCTTTAATACTTATTTATTTTTAATTGTTTATTAACAGAGAGAGAGAGAGAGAGATACAGAGACAGAGAGAGAACTGAACTGGGGGAGCTCCCAGCTCAGCATATGCGTCCACACGGGCCGGGGCCGGGATTCGATCCTCGGTCCCCAGGGCTGCAAAGTGAGCGCCTAACCCACTCAGCCATCCCGGCTTCCCCCAACGCCACTTTAAAAGAACATGATAACAAATATTTCCAGATAGGTCAAAGCTTTCTCATGCACGGAACCCCAGCAAGAGCGGGACAGTAAAAACCAGAAAGCAGAAATTAAAGATGGAGGAAATGTCCCAGAAAGCGGGACAAAACAACACAAACCGACGATAGCAGGATTTAAGGATCGGGGGTGTCAGTACACAGACCCGGGGAGCCGGGTAAGGGGGACACCCTCCCCCAGTACAGACCCGACTGACTGCTAGCGGAGCCCCGGTGACCCCTGATGGCCGCCCCGGGAAGCGGCGGTGCCACCCCTGGAAAGGGGACAAGGGACATGCCAGGTGACACAGGACCGCGTCTCAGTAGCAGGGCACCGCGCACGGGGGCCTGAAGTCACAGGGGTGTCCTCCCTCCCAGTCCGGAGGCCAGAAATGGGAAGCCTGGCAGGGCCACCCCCATCAGAGTCTGCAGGGGAGCAGCCCACCGCCTCTCCCAGCTCTGGTGGCCCCGGTGTCGCTTGGCTTGTGGCCACATGGCTGCAGCCTCTGCATGCGGTCACGTAACCCTCTCCCCTGTGTGTCTGTGTCTACATGTCCATAAAGACGTGTCGTCGGCCCATATAACCCCAGATGGTCTCTCAAGATCTTTACCTTGATTCCCGCAAGACCCCTTTTCCAAACGAGGTCACGTTTGCAGTGTCCAGGGCTGAAGGTGCACATGTGTTTCTGGGGGGCCCCCTTCAGTTCACTGCAGAGGCTGTAAGGGGGTGCAGCGAACCTCCCACAGGAGGATGTCGGGACATAATGCGAAACCGAATACAAAGGAGGGGCAGCTCAGCACGAGTCACGTCAGCCTCCAGGCCGCAGTGATCTGGGGCTCTCGGGCTGTGCCCCACCCCAAGCACCCGCGTTTGCTTCTCTGTGCAGCAACCCCACCGCCGAGAAGCCCGCGCCAGAGGCGGCCCCCGCAGCTGCCAGGGAGAAGATCCGGTCCCGGTTCCACGGCAGCCACGACCTGATCCACCGCCTGTTTGTCTGCATTTCAGGTGCCACGTCTGGGCCTGGGGCGGGCGTGGGCCCTGCTCGGAGGGAGCGCCCGGTGCCGGTGCGGGCCGCCGGCCCTGATGTCAGCTGGTGTTGGGGATGTTGGGGTGCTGCTGGTGGTGCCTGGCCCTGTCCAGGGGCTCCCCCACTGTGTCACGTCAGCATCCCCATCCCTACCACGAGCACATGCACCTCGCAGAGAGGAGGACTTCATTCTTCACCAGGGTCCCCAGCGGCCTCAGCCAGGCACGCAGGGAGGCACGCAGGGAGGACCATTTCATGGTCCAGATGTGTTGTACGTCCTGGCTGGTCTTGTTTCCCTCCTCGGACCCGCTGACAGCAGGGCGAGGGAGACGACTAGGGAGTTCGGGGAGGGGAGTGAGCAAGCCAGGTGTCTCTTCCGTGGTTCCCTTCAGTTCTGGGCGTTTTGAATAATTAATACACTGACCGGGTTCCGAAGTATGAAGTGTGAAGTCCCCGGGGGAGGGGCTCCGGCTTGTCACACGGCTGGGCTCTGTCCCGGCTGGTGCCTCCTCCCAGCAGGAGCAAGGACAGCCTGGGGACTGGCCTCCCTGCAGAGTCAGGGTCCTGGTCCTGGCAGATCTCAGTCCTGCCGAGGGCCCCTGGGCACAGCCCAGGCCAGGGGGAAGCGCAGGACCTCGCTGGCTCTGAGCTCCAGTTCGCACGGTTGGTGTTGAGGGTTAAGGAACATGGTTCCTGGCAGGTGTTCGGCACAGCCCCTGGCACACAAGGAACCCTCCGGAAGCCTGGGCCGCAGTCTCGCTGCTGCGATGGCTCACGGAGCATCTGTATTCTGGTACTGATGCATCTCCCTGGCTTTGCTGTAAATGGCAGCCGGGCTCACCCCCTAAGGAGCCGGCATTGCTTTTCACTGACAAAGGCCGAGTCAACCTAGTTTCCAGAGGGAGAGAGGAGCCTCTAAGGTGTGGGAGGGAGCGTCTCCCTGGTGGCTGGTGGCTGGTGTGGGGAGCTGGGCACCACCTCCTGGCAGGGTCCACCCTCAGCCCCCAGACCACACGGGACCCCTCTTGTGGTCCTGATGTCACATGTGCCTGAGGTTGGGAGACGTCTAGGTGCCCGAGTGGCCAAGAAGGTGAGAGGTGCTGTGTGGGGTGGGCACAGCTGGGGGCTGTGGGATCATCCCTCAGTGAGCGGCCGGGACGGCTTGGAGGTGGTGGCTGTGACCCAGAGGTCACATGGACGGGGGAGAATGACCGCCCACCGTGGCGGGACTGTCTCAGGATTCCGCCCCCACACACACCTTCTCTGACTCCTGAGCATTGGCTTCTGCCAAAGGCTTGTCCCCCAGGGTGGGTGGCCTTGTCTTGCCCTGACCCCTCTGAGGACAAGCTGGGCTCAAACCAGGAGCTCTGGCTGGGTTTCACCTCTGACAGCCCCGAGTCCCCACGCTGAGCCCCCAACCTAACGTGCCCTCCCTTGGTCCCCCTCCCAGGTGTGGCTGACCAGCTGCAGACCAACTATGCCAGTGACCTGAGAAGTATTCTCAAGACCCTCTTCGAGGTCATGGCCACTAAGCCGGAAACAGACGACAAGGAGAAGTTAAAAAAGGGTCAGTGCCAGCTTGGGATGGGCTCTGGGCTCTCACACACACATTCTTGTGCTCTCACACCCATGCTCACACTCACACTGAAGTGCTCTCACACACGTGCTCACTCATATACACATCTGCTCTCACGCTGTCTCCCGTGCTCACATGCACTCACATGCATAATACACACATGCGACCTCACACTCACTCACACGTGCATACTCGCATGTGCTCTCACACTCTCTTCCATGCTCACACGCACTCATGTGCATTCTCACACACATGTGCTCTCACTGCCTGCTTACACGTAAGCTCACATGCACACTCACACGTGCTCTCACACATGCACCTGGGCACACACATAGCAGAGTTACTTGGTGAGGGAGCAGGTGTCAGGGCAGGGACAGGTAAGGCATCCCTCCCTCCCTGAAGGATGAGGCAGGGCCCCTGCTCACCCATCCCTCTACTGGGCTGAGGAGGCTCCTGTCCGGGCGAGCTGCCCCTCCTCACAGGACTCCCACTCAAGGGGTCTGGGCGTGCGAGGCCAGCCCAGCACCAGCCCGGAGCCTGCCCAGCCCAGCAGAGCACGTCCCCACCAGCGGGGAGGAGCAGTCTGTGCCATGTGCCAACCCAGTTCTGTCCACACCACAGGCCTCACTGCCCCTGTCTGCCAGGGGCTTCTGAAACATCACGTGACCTGAGCTGGCTGTCAGCAGGGGTGGTGGGCCCCTCATGCCGTGCCCTGGCCTGGTTCCCTGCCTGCCTCAGGGGTCACAGTCCAGGGGGCCTGACCATACAGGCTGGGGGCAGCCTCAGGGCCCCCTGCCAGGGTCAGGGCCAGCCTGCTGGGCAGTGGGTGAGCGCTGCCCTGACTCACTCCCAGTGCTGTGGGGTGTGGGGTGGGTTTGGGGAGCTAAGCCTTGGCTGGCACCACCCAGGTGCACCCACCAGGGCCACAGGGCAGTGCACGGACCCCAGCGTCACCCTTTGTCTTCCAGTCACCCAGACCCTGCGGAGCGCAGCCTTGGAGGACTGTGCCCTGTGCCAGGAGACCCTGACGTCCTCTGAACTTGCAGCCAAGACAAGAGATGGGGACCTGGAAGGTGGGTGGGGAGTTCTGGGCCCGGGGCCGATGCTCTGAGTGCCGAGCAAAGCGGGGGACCCTGTGTGGACATTTCCTGTCTGTCCCAGACCTGGGGGAGGGGCAGGACGCCTGGGAGAGGTGCTGAGATGGGGGGACAGCAAATAGGCCAGAGCAGGTGTCTGATGTGACCAGAGCCAAGGAGGCTGAAGCTGACCCTGTGACAGGTCAGAGGTCACACCACTCCCTGCATGCCTGGCCAACCAGGCTGGCCCCTACCGGTCCCCAGCTCAGGGCCTCCCTCTGTGCTGTGGCACCCAGGGTGCACGTCAAGGCTGCCTTTGCCACTGTCCCCTGGGGGTGGGGTGGGGCTCCCCCCCCCTCCTAAGTGCCCTGAGCCTCAGCTTCTCTGCATTTCTGCGAAGATTGGACACGATGCTGTAAAGCGCTTGTCACAGGAACTCTGAGCCCTCTGCTCGAGGAGGAGTAAGTGTGAGGAATCCCAGAGCCTGGGGTGGCCTCGTGCACGCCCCGCCCCCTGCTGGCGGCGGCCCCGCCCCCGATGACAGAGGCCCCGCCCCTGCTGGCAGCGGACACGCCCCTGCTGGCCCCTCCCCTGGTGACAGAGGCCCCGCCCCTGCTGGCAGCGACCCCTGCTTGCAGAGGCCCCGCCCCTGCTGGCAGCGGACACGCCCCCTGCTGGCAGCGGACACGCCCCTGCTGATAGAGGCCCCGCCCCTGCTGGCCCCTCCCCTGGTGACAGAGGCCCCGCCCCTGCTGGCAGCGCCCCTGGTGGCAGAGGCCCCGCCCCCTGCTGGCCCCGCCCCTGGTGACAGAGGCCCCGCCCCTGCTGGCAGCGCCCCCTGCTGGCAGCGCCCTGCACGGCAGGGCCTGGGCCCTGGCCAGAGGCCTCTGAGCCCCATCCCCGCCCACCTGCCCCCGCCGTGGCAGCTGCCTGACCAAGTCCCTCACTCTCGTTGTCACAGACCCGCCCGAGTGGGTCCCGGACGAGGCCTGTGGCTTCTGCACCGCGTGCAAAGCGCCCTTCACGGTCATCCGCAGGAAGCACCACTGCCGCAGCTGCGGGAAGGTAGGGGGGCACTGCGGCCCGCGGCTGTCCCCACCTGTGGTCGTAGCACCCTGGGGACCTGCCCACAGACAGCTCAGGGTCTAAGTCAGGGAGGCGGGCAAGGCCTCCCGGGTCCTTGTGCGGAGGCCCCTGAGCCCGGGCACAGGGCGTGGACTCCGGGTACGGGGCCCACTGGGTTCGGATGGTGCTTTGGACGGGAGGGGACAGTGTGTCCGACAGGAGCCTGCGGCAGCCCCGATGTGGGGCCGGGGCACCCTCTTAGAGCCTGGCCTCTGGGGCCACGGCCTGTCCCAGGTTTTCCTGAAGGTCCCAGCCCCACCCGGGGGGCAGGCAGACGTCCCGTGAACACCCCGCCTGGTCTGGACGAGTGTGCAGAAGGTGGCGCTACGGGGCCATGGTCAGGGGCAGAGGCCCGGGGCCGAGTCAGGGGCAGAGGCCCGGGGCCGAGTCAGGGGCAGAGGCCCGGGGCCGAGTCAGGGGCAGAGGCCCGGGGGCCACGGTCAGGGGCAGAGGCCCGGGACCCGGTCAGGGGCAGAGGCCCGGGGGCCCAGGTCAGGGGCAGAGGCCCGGGGCCGAGTCAGGGGCAGAGGCCCGGGGCCGAGTCAGGGGCAGAGGCCCGGGGCCGAGTCAGGGGCAGAGGCCCGGGGGCCACGGTCAGG
>PVKE010009471.1:0-44777 GCA_004027555.1 Craseonycteris thonglongyai
ACCCTGTGTCTTTTGATTGGAACATTTAATCTATTTACATTTGAGTAATTATTTGTACCTACATAGTTATTGCCATTGTATTATTCATAGTTTTGATCTTCTTTTGTTTGTTTTCCCTCTTCTTTTTCTTAAAAAGTTCTTTTAATATTTCTTGCAATACCAGCTTTGTGGTAGTGAATTTATTTAGCTTTTTGTTGCCTGGAAAGTTCTTGATCTGTTCTTCAATTTTAAATAATAACCTTTCTGGGTGGAGTAATCTTGGTTTTAGGCCCATGTTTTTCATCACTTTGAATATTTCCTTCAAATTTTCTGGTTAGAAATCAGCTGATAGTCTTATGGGAGCTCCCTTGTAACTAACCAGTTGTCTTTCTCTTGCTGCTTTTAGGATTCTCTCTTTGTCTTTAAACTTTGTCATTTTAATTATAGTTTGTCTTGGTGTGGGCCCATTTAGATTCCTCTTGCTTAGGACTCTGTTTGCTTTCTCAATTTATATGTCTATTTCTTTTGCCAGGTTAGGGAACTTTTCAGTCATTGCATATTTAAATAGACTCTCAGTCCCTTGCTCCCTCTCTTATCCTGGTACTCAAATGATGCAAATGTTGTTATACTTGATGTTGTCCTAGAAATCCCTTAAGCTATTTTCATTTTTAAAAATTGTTTTTTCTTTTTTGCTATTCTGATTGGGTGTTTTCTACCTTGTCTTTTAATTTGCTGATTTGATACTCTGCTTCATCTTTAGATTCCTTCTGGTGTATTGTTCACTTCAGTTATTTTATTCTTTATTTCTGACTAGTTATATTTTATGGTTTCTATCTCCTTCTTTATGCTTGCTATCACTTTTTGGAAGGTCTCACTAAGTTTCTTAAGTATTTTTATAACCAGTGTTTTAAATCTTTCTCTATTGGGTTGGTTGCCTCCATTTCATTTAGTTCTTTTTCTAGACTTCTTTTGTTTGGACATGTCTTTTGTTTCCTCAGTCTAGGTTCCTCTCTATTTTTTCTTCAATATATTAGCAAGATCTCCTATATCTTTCAGTTTTTGCTGGGTGGCCTTATGTAGTATGTGTCCTGAGTGATCCAGTGGCACAGGCTCCCTAATTACCTAGATGTGTGTTCCAATAGTGTCCCTTGTGTGAGTTATATGTATTTTCCTGTTTTACTGTGTCAGTAGGTAGGCCTGATTCTCAGGTTTACTGGCTGTAAAGATTGGCTACACCCACAGTGTATTTGAGCTGCTGTGTGGTGGCTGACCCTTCAGAGAGGTATTTGCCCCAGTGGACTCTTATGACCATTGAAACCACCGTTGGGTTTGTCATTTGTGGGGCTAATTGAGTGGTGCTCTGGTGTGATCGGAAGCTGACCTCTGGGTGTGTTGTTTCTGGTGTCTTTGGACCAGGCTCCTATGTAAGCCAATGTCAGCCTTGCCCGTGACCAGCCTGGGGCTACCTGGTAGGAGTTACAGAGTTACATGTGGTTGGGTTCTTCCTGTGCTAGACCTGGAAGTGTGTGCAGGTGGCCTTGCTGAAGAATGAAGCCAGATGACACCAGCATCAAATTTGGGGCAACTTAACAAATGTCCCCGGGCACCCCTACACCTGTATACTACTGGCTAGCTGTAAGGCTCAGCCACTGAAAATCCTCCTTAAGTATGTGGGCCGGGCTGGTTGACTTGATATTGAGAGTTCCTTCAGCAATATAGCACTAGCTGAGTCGGGTAGGCTCCCAGGGAGTCATGGCATGTAGGCAGTGGTTTTATGAAGTGAATGCAGCTTGAGTTCTTGTACCAGTGTTCAGCCTGTGAAAAATATCCTGAGAACATTGTGGCCAGCCACTGCTTGTCTCTATACTGTAGATTCCTAAGACACCTCCCTACCCCCCTCCCCCCCCCACACACACACTCCAGAGTGGCTGCCATGCCTGCTGTGACTGACTGCCTGCCCCCAAAGTCACCTAGGGCACTGCAGTCCATTCTCTGGTGTAAAAGTCTTCTGCAGATTGTAGGGCAGGGCTGGCTTCCCAGGAATCGAGTGCCCTCAGCAACACAATACTAGCTGGGTGTGGACCCAGGGCATCATCAAGGTGGTGTGCATGCACAAATTTTACCAGATCAATGCAGTCTGATATTTGGCATTTTGGAGGAAGGTTCAACATAGGTATGATGGCGCTGTCCAGTTGGCTGCTTGGAGGCAGGCTCCACACAGCTGTCCCTCCAACCCTTGCCCCAAAGCCATACAACTCAATCTTTCCCCATAAGTCTCTGGTGCCTGTTGAGACTCCTTTCCTCCACTAAGCCCAGGTGAGTGCTTGCAAGTGAGTGAGTCCTTCAGTGGGCCCGTCAGCTGGATGTCTGGGTTTCTAACCACCTCTCTTCTCACTGAGACGGATGAACAGAGTTCTCCCTGATTTTCATTGACAGATGGTATGGGGGCTCCTCTTCTCGGCATAGGACCCTTGTGCCTGCGGAGCCTGATTGATATGGGGTTGAGACCCCTTCCTCATCAGGGATACCTCCACAACTGAGGTGTTCTTCCTGGTGTTCAACCACTACCTATGGATTTGGAGTTAGCCTATTTTGCATCTTCAGCCCCTCCTTCCAGTTTTGATGTGACCTCTTCTTTATATGCTTAGATACAGTTAGTCTGTTCAGCTAGTCTTCAGATGATTCTTGAGGTTGATTGTTCTATAATTTAGTTATAATATTAAAGTATCCTGGGAGACAGATGGCATAGTGATCACCTATTCTACCATCTGGAATCTTCTTCCAGTTGACCATTTCTTAAAGTACTTAGTCACCATCCAAAATTTTGGGCAATAAATAATATGCAAACCTATGATGACAGTGAGGTAAGTCATGCCTGTGGAGCTGTGCAAAGTAGAACATACACAAGCATGAGCTGTGGAGAAATTTTAGAAAGAGAGAAAGATTGCTGCTGCCACATCATGGGGAACTCTGTTTTAAAGATAAAATAGTGATGGCGATCTTACTCCTTTGTTAGAGCCTATAATGGCTCAAGGCATTCTTAAAACATTAAAAACATGTTGACTACAAAAGGAAATAGAAATATAATTTAAGAAGTGTGAGAAGCTAGTAAACATATACATTGAGAAGAACATTGTGGAAAGCTAGTCAGATGGTTGGATGCTGGGAACTAAACAACAGAGTATGATATAGTGAGAAATCCTCAGCATGTACATTATTAATATAATACATTATATATTACATATATACCTTGTATATTTATATTATGTAGCTACAGAATCACACAATATCTACACCTTGGTTGTTCATTTAGGAGAAATTAAATTAAATAGGTAATAGAAACCTTGTTTTAACTGGCAAAAACAGGCATAAATTATATATGAAAGTAAGAACTTATCCCTCATGATATACCTGCACAGAGTTGTCAGGTAAGTTATGGAATTGAGACCTTTTTAGACCCACTAGCAGAGCTAAATAATTTTCTGTTCTGAGCAACTTTTTTACTTACTGCCTAGGCATGTACAGTATGAAAGTTCTATAACTTCATCCACTAATTACTGACCAACTATTATATTGTAATATATATAGTATCATGACAAATAAAATAAATAAGACATTGTCCTTGTCTTTGGGCATTTGGTAGTGTATCAGGAGAGATAAAGACAAAAAAAATTTCAATAGAAATGATTGTTCTCCAAAGAAAATCATGTATAAAAGGTGAAACTTTAAGAGGTACGAATTGCACAGGCACATCCTCTCTCACTAAGCATATATTTCTGTACAACCACAAAAATACACATACACATGCTTAAATGTATACTCTTACTTAGAGTACAAATGCCTGTAAGTTCTTATAAATTATGAAAAAATGAGAAATTGCATTAAAGTTTTTGATTCAAACAAAAGATTCCTTATCATCAAATATAGATATTTATTTTGTTCTGACAAGAAATTTAATTTTGTGGGAAAGCTGGGATGGCTCAGCGGGTTATGCGCTCGCTTTGAAGCCCCGAAGACCGAGGATCAAATCCTGGCTCCGGCCCAGGTGGACCCACATGCTGAACTAGGGTGTGCTTCCCAAATGCGGTGATGAGGCCCCCAATTCAGTTCAAAAAATAATAATAATAATTTAATTTTGTAATTACCATGTTTCATGTGCCCCTATTGTATGTATCAGGCATTTTTGGGGGGTGAGATTAACACAATTTCAGTTATGTAAGAATTTCCAGCCATGTGCTGCTCTAATGTCTTTGAAGTGAGTTTTCTATGGTTCCAAATAAAATTTGGCATATTAATTGCAAAATTAAATGAAGATTATTGAGGTCCAATGGAATACTGGATTCTAAATATTTAAACAATGATTTCTTGGAGAGTGATAGAAGTTCTTGCTGTGGCCTGCCACATGCTATTACTAATATTAATGAGAAGGACTAGTGTTTCCAAATGAATTGTGCCTATGGTTCCTGTGAGCACCTCATATTGATGTCCTTCTCTTTATTTTTTTTTTTCATTTTAAGAAAAATGGGGCAACTTGTTACACTGAGGAATATAAGGGTAGACCCTGCAATATAATATCAATGGAGAAGTCTTAGAACTATATTAGAATATAATTTACTAAAAGGACAATTTGCCCATTATATTTCTTTTCCATTACTGCTGGCATAAATTACTACAAACTTAGTGGTTTAGAATAATACTAGGGCACAAGTACTCTCTTACAGATCTAAGGTTTAGGCATTTGAAATGGCCTCATGTAGCTAAATATGAGCTACCAGCGGAGCTTTCTGGAGGCTTTAGAGAAGTGTTCAGTTTCTTGCTTTTTCCAGCTTATAGGGGTTGCCCATGTTTCTTGGCTCAAGATCCCTTTCTTTTCTTTTCTATTCTTTTCTTTTTTCTTTTCTTTTCTCTTCTCTTGTTCTCTTCTTTTCTTTCGATTTATTTACTAGTTGATAAATTTATTGGGGTGACATTGGTTGTTAAAATTACATAGTTTCCAGGTGTACAGTTCTACATTACATTGTCTATGTATTGCATTATGTGCTCACCACCCAGATTCAGTTCTCTTTCTATCACCATAGGTCCTTGTCTAACTTTAAAACCAACAGTCACTTCACTCTGACCTTTGCTTCACTTACCATATCTCCTTCTCTGACTCTCTCTCTCTCTCTTATGCCTTTCTCTGTCACATATAAGGATCTTTGTAATCATTGATCACATTCTTTATTCCCCCAGTAACTTGGGCCCACCTGTATAATCTTTCCATCTTATGGGCAAGTCTCATTTGCCATATAGGGAATTTATAGAGGTGTCAAGAATTAGCACACAGATTTCTTCACGGGAGTATTACTCTGCTTACCATGGCCAGGATGTAGCTTTTAAAAGTTTTCCCATGCTATTAATTTTGATAGGTCATATTAGTGGGCTGATTATATTTTAAAAGTTTATTTTGAATTTCTGATTTAAATTGGGTGTAGAAAATAGTTAATATTCAAGGTAAATTTAATTGTAGAAAGTCTCTGAGGTGATGTAGCTATTTCTCATGCTGAATTTGTTGCTGGAAATGCTTGGCAGGAAGGAGGTCTTGCATATTTAAAACAATTGAATTATATTTTTGTAAAAAGATATATTTGTGTCAGAAAATACGCTTGCTGTCTCTGGACTCCTGGTATAGCATCTGTCCATTGATTATTGTTTAGCATGGTACCTACTTGTCAAAATTCCCTTTTTTGCTATTTTAAAAACTTTACTGGTTCTATATTATAGATGGCTGAACAATGTATCAAGGAATTTTTGAAGACAGAACTATTTAGCTCTCACAGTAGATCTAAAAAAAGAAGGGGGTGACTAGGCCTAAGTCACATGTTCTATCCTATGTATTGAATTTCTCCTAGGCATCAGAAAATGTATGTATAAGTAGCCATTTTGCCTAAGTGCAAGGGAGTGCTTAAATCAAAACAGCCTACAGTTCTAGTGTGGTTTCCTTTTGCTGAAGCATTTCTGCCAGTGCAGAGTCCTCCTCTCATCTTGAGCAGAAACCCAGGGTCTGCTGAGCTCACCTCTGTCAGAGCTCTTGTTTCCTCTCTGCAGCCCTCAGCACTGACTTGGAAGTTGGAGAGGTAAATGTGTTGTCTTATGCATGTACTAAAGTCTTCCATCGTGGGATGATCTAAGACTTAGTGGTAGTGGATGTTAGCAATAGTGAGCACACATTCTTGAAGACTCATCTTTCCATATGAACTGTTATATTACGTTGTCTCGTTATGAAGCAAGATGATGGGGTTTTGAAAAAGGAGATAAACTTGCTTTAATTTTTGTTTTCTGGAACAAATCCTAAAATATTGGATTTAAAATATATCAGATAATGTCTACAGATACTTCTATTTTATTTTATTTTATTTTTTAAAGATTTATTTTATTGTTTTTGACAGAGGCAGAGAGAGACAGAGAGAAGAGAGAGGGCCCAGAGCAGTCTCCATAGTTGTATGTTATCATTTTTCCAACATGGTTTTGTCCCACACAGGTGGGCAGGGGCCGCACAGAGCAGGAACTGGGTCGGGGGCCTCCTGCATGGGAGGCACACCCCCTTGAGCAATGGGCTCAACTGGGAGGCAAGAACCAAACTGGGGGCCTCCCGCATGGATGCACACCCCAGTTCATCATATGGGTCTGCATGGACTGGGACCAGGATTCAATCCTCATTTCCCAGGGCTGCAAAATGAGCACTTAACCCACTGAACCATCCTGGCTTCCCCGATACTTTTATTTTAAATGTTCATGAGAAGAGTTATCATCAGCCATCTCACTCTACAGGTCTCTATGCCTATTAATATGTGATTCAATAATCTCATAAATGTTGCTTATTCATTCTTTTCAAGGGACTGGAAGAAGCACTTTATGCAGAGAATAGAAATAGAATTTAAAAATGATAAATACACTAGATAATTAAAATTTTTTCTTATGCTTCATATCAGCAAAAATAACAAAACAGTTTGATGGTTGTGGGTTAAGTGGTTATAGAACATCTTTACCTCATGCAAAAACAATTGCAGATAATGGAAGTTCAGTCTCAGTTAATTTGGTTATTAGTTTTAAAGGTAGCTTTAAAACATTAGGAATAGAATGACATGTTTAAGTGTCCTGATTGAAGGACTGTACTCCATCACATGCTGAATTCAACAAGTTCCAAGATTTTTTCCCAAAAAGTAGAGAGAAAAGTGTAATCCCTATAGCCTGTGCATATGTCACTGTACACGGAAAAGGGGATTTTGCATATGTGATTATGTGAAGGACGTTGAGATGGGGAGATAATTCTGGATTGCCCAGGCAGGCCCCATCTATACGTATTCACAAGGGTTCTTAAAAGTGGGAGAAGAGTGCTCTGTTTGGCAGCACATATACTAAAGAGTGTAATTATAAGTACTTGGTTTACATGCTAGAGGCAGGTAAAATCATCTGTAGTTGAAAGCAAGTTTCAGAACCATCAGTTTGTTCCAGGGCGTGGGAGGATGGGGGGGCGGGCGGGGGGAGAGAGGGCAGTAGGGGAGAAAGGACTCTAAAACCTAGTAGTTTTAATTTTCAAAAAAATTTTCAGAGAATTAGGCAACTCACACAAGCCAAGTTTTGAGAGTAGCTTAAATTTAGAAAGTTATGAATTTCTAACAGCATGCAAATATTTTGAAATTTCAACTTTGTTATTTCATACAAATGTGAAGACAGTTATGTTACCAAATGTTCACATATAATTTCACAAAGTTACATTTTCCGGGTTTTAAATAAGTCAAAGCTGATCAATGAAAATTCTTTGATAATAAACCATATTGTGTGTGTATATGAATGGTGTATGTGTGTGTGTGTGTGTGTGTCTGTGTGTCTGTGTGTAAGAAATCAAGTTTGAGGGGATGCTGGGATAGCTCAACAGGTCGAGCACTTGCCTTGCAACCGTGAAGTCCAGGAATCAAATACTGGCCCCAGCCCATGCAAACCCACATGCTGAACTGCAGCACAACTAGTGACCACTGGGATAGCAACGAATGTTCTCATCTCCCATATGAGAGGCCCCCAGTTTAGTTCATGTCCCAAATGGCCCCACATCCACGTCTGTAGAGTGAAACTATGTCACAATTAATTTTGTACAACTATGAAGACTGCTCGGTGCCCTCGCCACCTTTTCTCTCTTTCTCTCTCCCCTTTCTTCTCTCAAAAACGAAAAAAAAAAAAAAATCAACTTAGAAAGTTCATTCTATACCTGCCCCTTTAATTTTTGTTGACTTCAGAAGCATTCTTGATTAAACTTTGTGAGAATAATCATTAACAGCTGATATATACTATTTGTCTGGTTTGCTTTATTTGTGTATTTACACATACATGTTTTTATTTACTGAACTCATCATCATTATGAGAGGGTAGGTCTTTTCTTTGAAAGTGTTATACCCTTGTTATGCAGATGTAAAGAATTGCTAGGAACGTTTATTTTAAGCACAGTACTATAATTCCAAGTACACTGTAGAACAATCAATCAATCAATCAATCAATCAATCAAACAAACAAACAAACAATAAATCCTTTTAAACAAATAGAGTATTCAGGGTCTGAATCTCATTTGACCCTCTCTTTCTGGCTTAAAAGAACTACATGGGTTTCAAGTTCTCACCATCATAACATTCTGAATTTATAACCTACCTGTTAGTTAGGAGTAAAGGAGAATACATGTATACTGCAGGTGGCAGTAAACCAGAAATTGATCATAACCTTTATTATACTCAAGACTGTCCAGGTATTCTCAGAGTCAAGCTGAATGCAGACTTTATGTTTGCAATCATTTCCATATTCTTCTTGTGCTTTCAAGTTATCCACATACAGTACTTAGGGGGTTGGCACAGGCAAATAATAATGTTAAGTACCAATTGATTAACTCAGGGATCAATCATGATCTGAATTTGGTCTTTTTTCATTCTGAGTTGGTCCATTTCAGGCTCAGATGGTTCCTGCTGTGCAGTCACTCTTACATGAATAGATTTCAGAGTCAATAACCATATCTGGATTCACTAGCTGTTCTGAGGCAATAACTTACATCATCCACTCAGCCTACCATCATAATGACTGAGAACTGAAATGCAAAGAGATTGACTCTTCATTTCACAATGTAGTTTCTGTGCAAGATTATGGGGAATTGGGCCTACTTGCACCTACATTATTTATTTCATGAATAAAACAATACCACATCAAACATGGCAATTATTTCAGTCAAAAATTCAGCTCTTATCATACGGATTAGATTGTAAGTATTTTAACATATCTATGCAGGGAGTGTTATCTATCCAGGGTACAGAAAAGAACAACATGGTATATTGACTTCAGTATTGAGTTTATGATTAGGAAAAATTCTAAAACTTTTGTTATCATCATCTTCATTGATAAATTTCCAGAAATATAAATTTTTAGGAATACATACATACATATATATGTATTTTAGAAAAAGTGAAAGTCTCCATTGACACATTCCATCCTAAAAATATTAAAGTTTGGCCAATTAGCCAGCAAATACTGATTTTAATTGCTTTAAGCAGTCATGAGTGGTGATAATAATAAGTAGTTTAATTCATCAAGGTTTTTTTTTGGTTTTTTTTTTCTTTAATGAGCTAAGATTTCTAGTCAGAGAATAATGCATTGCTATATTGCAAGAAACTATAATAGGTAAAACAAATATTCATGGGAGATATCTTTGTGGATGGGGAGAATACTATCTCTTTGAGTCTTGATGGGTTTAAATATAATGATAAAAATTTGGGGAGAGAGGGGAGACCAAGAGAAAAGTATGAGAGAAAAAAGGACATGTCATAAATAATGATATGAATAGGATGATAACTTTTAAATAACGTGAGATAATGTTAGAAGGGTATGAAAGAATACAGAATCTTTGATATTAGAGAAAATCAGTGCTCAATGGATGAGAAGGGCTTATCAATGATTATTGAAAATAGATTATTAAGGAGAAGAATTGCATAATCTTCTGATAACACATCATGGTACTGTCATTGAGGCCACCAAGATTGAGAGACAAGGTTCTCTACCCCAACATGCAAAGATAACTCTAGCTGAGCAATTTCAGAAATACTTAAAAAAAAAAAAAGAAATAGCGAGCTTATAGTCATAAATTTTCTTTATTATTCCATATGTTGCTGAGAGTTGGAAAGCCAGGGTTCTTCTTTTGATTCAAATGATCTATATCTAAAATCACAACTTGCACAAACGTTTAGAAATGAATAGAAGAGCTATGCATTTTTTATATTATGTGCCAAGCCTTGTAACAGGCATTTAACATGCAATAACTAACTTTATCCACATAAAGCATTTTTAAGTAGGTAGTGCTGTCTCATACTGTATCAGTCAGTGATTAAGCAGGGAAACAGAAACTACTTTAGGTACTTCAACAAAGAGCAGTTAATCTGGGCAGTTGACACACAGCTTCTGGTGAGCTAAATGAGAAAAAAGGAACAACAGAAGTAACCGAGGAAGCAAGTACCATCCCTAAAGCTGCAGAAGTAAAGGGAACTCATTGATAGTATCAGGGCATAGAAGCTCAAATGATGGGTGCTGAGAAGTGGGGTCTTAGACTTCCGAGAAGGTGTCCCTGCCTTCCTGATGCTGATACCCCTGAAGTACCATGAGCCTCATGTGCCAAGAGGAACCCAAACCCTGGCCCAACTGTTGCCACTGTGAAAAGAGTCAATAAGAACTGCAAGCAAAATGAAAGAAGGAAAGTCTTGCCCCTCCCCTTTCCCTTCCGGATAATCGAACAAGAAGCCAGCTGGCAGCGAAGAAACATAGTTGGCGGAGCCCTCGCTCCAGCCACACAAAGCAGAGTATAGAGAGGTGAATTAGGAGCTGAGAGGCATATGAGTAGCATAGTAACCAACACAAGGATTTTGCTCAAAATCTGTGTGATATTCAGAAAAATGTAGCTACGCTCCTAGGGTCATATAATCAATACATGGCACAGTTACAATTTAAACTTCAGGCTGTCTCTTATAATAGCTGGCCTTCATGTGTGGGGTAACGTCTCATCAGAATACTATTATTATCGGCTTCTAAACTGGATTTCAGGCCCCTGTCAAGGTACCTAGCAGCATTAGGCTATTCGAGGTGCCAGCATTGGCCAGATCCTTCCATCTAGGCACCTTACAATACCTGGGCAGGTCGTAGGCATCATTAGGGTCTGCAAGGCTTTTTGAGATTGTGTTTGTTTGGAGGACAGTTTAAATTTGGCTCTGAGCCTGAGTCAGAGACAGGTTCGCTCTCCTCCACTGGGGTTCATCTCCCATATCTGGAGTGGGGCTTATTTATATGACACTTCACATTCTATATAAAGTGATCCTAAATAGCACTTATAAAAATGATTTTTGAGAATGATGCTTTACTCACTTCTACAGAAGTGTTCTGGCCAAATTGCTAGAATAACTGGTGTGTTTTTATTCTGTTTGTGTGTGTCCCCAAGTACAGCTAAATGAGCATGCATTCTGCCAGGAGTCTTAAAATATAAGAGCCGACAAGTTTTACCTGAGTTGTTTTTGTTATTTTACTTGTTTATTTTTTTTTTGTATGAAACACAACTTCAGACAACTTGAAACACCTTCACTGGAGAAATGTTAATGAGAGGCCTTGGCATCTAAGGATCATTCTTAAAAATTTCCCATTGTCAAGGATTCTTGTCTTTCTAAGTGCTGTTCTCAAATAGAAAATAGAAAATAGAAAATTCATAGTGTCTGAAAGGTTAGATTACATACTTTATCACTCTTATTATGGTAACTTTAAGAGAAATAGCAAGTGGTTTAACAATTGCCCATTTATAAATGTGACTGTTTAAAAGAAAACACAGAGTTAGGATTTCAAGTCATAGGGAAAATTTTTATAAGCAATAACATTAGTCAAAATGTGTTTGCCTTCACAGTAGGTGGAAATGTGTGTGGTAGAACATTTGAGACAAGAACGTGTATTCAAGCCACATACATTGAACATTTTCAGTCAAAAGAAAAAACAGTTATAAATCAGGTTGAATATTTACTGTTTTAATGTCACTAGAAAGTAATTTCGCAGAAGTTATTCCAGTTGCTGCTGTATAAAATGGTGCTTAACTTTTTGTTGTTGTTGTTAGAGTCAATACCTTGATTTGTTCCAAGGAATAATATTTACTCCAGGAAAATGCTTCTTCTCGTCATTTTTCCAAAACCTCTAAGTACTAAAAGCTCTTTTAGAAACTGCTTTCTTTTGGGATTCTCACTGAGCCACCCACTCACTGGAGGAAAACGACTTCAACACTAAAACCAAATAAAGCCAATTAAGAAACACTGTGGCTGAATGAGTGGTTTCACCTTCTGGAAGACCACACTTAGCCAAATAAAGCCACTGAGTGGCACAGAGGCCTGAATAAAAACACAATAAAGATACCTTTGTTTTCAATACACTGTTGATCTGCCTGATCCTATGGTCTAAGTGCTCATCATTAAAATTCCATGAAATACCAAGATCCCTATACAATTTTCTTTTTAACCACCCAGGGAGAACAGAATAGAATTGTTAATTAGTATTTGCAAGGCACTTCAAGTTTCCAACAGGAAATAGACTGGATACAAACTGCCAAAAGCTAGGCTGTTTGCATAAGAATTTTATGAAACTTTTATTTTAAATTGTTTCCTTTTTTCCTTCTCTCTGTCTCTCTGTCTCTCTTGCTCTCTTTCTTTAGCCGTGGACAAGTTTCTGCCTGTACAACATTTAAAAACTATCACTACTACTTTTATAACGTTACTCCACTAGTTTATATTTATTTTGTGTGGTTTGTAGTTGGACCTCATGCAGATTTATGGAACAAGTTCAAAATTAGTCTTCTTATTCCCAGTACACAGTCCAAACTCCATGTAGGTCAACTGAAAGTTGAGATGAATGGAGTGAAGAGGTTTTTTGTCTGAAATGTAAAATCTTAAGAGAACAGACATTGTTTTAAAAATATATTTTTAAAAGATGAAGAAAATAAATTACTGAGCTGGATGTCTTTTATAGAAAGTCTTTTATCTCAACATAGGATTATGACTTCAACGTATTCTACATCAATAAATACATTTGAGCTGATTTGCATCTTTGGTAGGTTGGAATAAAATTTTGAAACCACAAGAGTATTAATTATATATATACAAAGTAAATGCTTATATACATGTGTGGTCTTACATGCACAAAATTTAATATATGCTCAAACACACACACACACACACACACACACACACACACAGTAATCTCTGGTTAATTACCATTATTAAACAAGCACACCTCAATATTGAAAGAGTTGACTTCTGGCCTCTTGCAATCTCAGCATTTCAATATGCATAAGACAGGCCAAAAAAAGCTACACACACACACACACACACACACACACACACACACACACACACACACACACACACACCCTACCTCCACCCCAAGGTCATGGTTACCTTTTCATCAGAGGTTTTGCAAAACATCCAAAGCCTTGAAAGAAACCATGAAGTTTGAGAAATATTTGCAGGTTCTAACAAGCTTCCGAGCTTCCTGGTGGGAATACTGCTCTCTTTTTCATTCCGGAGGAGAGCAATGGTTTATGAACAAGCTCCTCTACAATTAGAATTCCATAATTCAAATTAATAACCTCATAAAACACTACAGATTATGTACTTGGTTTTTTAACCTATAAATAAAGTACTATTCTAATAGTGATTTTTGGATTACTTGGAATTCATCCCAGCCTTTCTAAAAATAGTTTTTAAAAAGTTAAACACATTTCAAATAAAAAAGATTTCATTTAATGAAGAGGTTTTTTGTTTAATTTACAATTAGATTTTCAGATTAGCAGGACATGGAACATATTTCACTGGTTTTGCTTTACTGGGAAGGAGAAGTGAAGGTCAGGTTTTTCTCACACTGACCTTCCCTCCCTAGAAAAGGGGAAACGGCAGGAGGGGGCAGGAACGTAACTTTGTTTTATCATGTTCTTGTTAGGCTTCATACATTGTCCATTGAAATGAATGAATAAATTAAGTTTTTTATTTCATGCACTGTATTATGTGTTTTACACGTTTTCCTTCTTTTAATTTAGTAGGGCAGTTCTTTCCATTAGAAGATGGGTCTCATTAAAAGAAATGTTATTATGGAACTGTGTGCATTAGGTTTAATTTTCACTCAATTTAAAAAGAATACTTGGGAGCGTAATGCATTGGTGCACAAGAAAATGATTAGTTGGAGTTCCTTTTAAAGAGAAGAGCCAAATGTGTGAGAAGTAGTGCCTCTGGGGCAAATAAAACCATCAAATAGTTGGAAATGGGGTTGTAGGCTCTGCATAAATGACCCTACTGCTCTATTTTCAGACCTCCTGCCTTTCTTTAATGACCATTTCTCTCTCTCTCTCTATCTTTTTTTTGTTTGTTTTTTTGAGGAAACCGATGAAAAAGGGCTGGGGGTGGTGGTAGAGGCAGGAAGATGGCTTTGGCCCAAGTAGGACAAGACTCCTAGAGGCATGCCTTTAAGGCTTTCTTATATTCTCTCAACAAGAGAAAATCTGGACACTGAGGTGAGGAATCCCTTTCTAGTTTGAGCCTTGATCTAGCCCAAGTTTGTTCAACCCACAGCCCAAGGGCATCATGTGGCCCAGGATGGCTTTGAATGAGGCCATGAGATATCTTTAGTGTTAGTGTATATTATGTGTGGCCCAAGACAATTCTTCTCCTTCCAGTGTGGCCCAGGGAAGCCAAAAGTTTGGACACTCTTGTCTTACCCGAAGGTTCTTAAACAGCAGTGCACACGAGAATCACCTGGAGAGCATGTTAAAATAGAGAGTCATCATCCGACCCCTAGTTTCTGATAGAGTAGACCTGGGAGTGAAGACCAGAATTGGCACTTTTAACAAGTTTCCAGGGGACACTGTTGCTGCTTGCCCTGGGACACACTTTGAGAACTGTTGACCCAGACATGTTTATAAAGAACCACCTGGCACCAAACAGATTAGGCATATAACTCGTGTGAACATGAATAAATTAGTTTTTCCTCATGAATTAGTTAGGCATGCAAGCACATCTGAGGACCACAGTTGTGAACATTCAGTTGATTCTCAATTGTGCAAAGAGGCAGCCATATATAATGAAATCTCCATTCATCGCCATACCTCACTCTGGAAAGCTCTTTAGCTTTGCGAAGATAATTCCGTTCTTAGCTGGTATAATGCTGGTGAGGTTTACTGAAAGAGTCAGTACGAGAGCCACATATAGATGCTAATTGTCTGCAAATGTTATCAATATGATTGGTATTATCAGAATGTTCTTGCAGGTAACAGAAACTAATTCTGGATAACCTATATATTATAAAAAGGAGTTCACTGTTAGGTGAGAGGAATGCTCCCAGATCTGAATGAAAGGGTAAAAAAACTAAGCCTGAAAATGGCAAGCACCAAAACCAGTTGGACTCTTGGTAGCAGGACACAACTATGAGACAGTGAGGTTCAATGTCCTCAGTATTTTCCTACTTTGGTTAAGAATGCATTTCAGAGAGGGAATGTACATTTAATTCAGCTTAGTTGAAGTGTCCACCTGTTCAGCATGCAAACCAGAGCATGTTGTTTCATAATTCCACTGAACTCTGTATACTAGGGGACAAAAAATTCTCCACCAAAGAATGGAGTGTTTTTCTAAACAGGAGGGCTAGGCCCATGGGTGTCCACATACGTACAGCACATTGTTTGTGAGCCTTCTGCTGAGTGGGCCACCTATTTTCGAAAGGCCAATAGAAAGGTTAATAACTAAAACAGTGTCTTCTAACCTAGTTTCTCCAAAGTAGAAATATGAACCCATAAGAAATGTTCAGGGGAAGCTGGGATAGCTCAGTGGGCTAGGCACTCACTTTGCAGCCCTGGGGACCGAGGATCGAATCCTGGTCCTGACCCGTGCGGACCCATATGCTGAACTGGGGAGTGCCCCCCAGTTCAGTTCTCACCAGGGTGAGACCCTGGCCCAGTTCCTGCCCTGTGCAGCCCTGCACCCACCTGTGGAATGAAACTATGTGGAAAAACCAATGATGTACGACTATGGAGAATGGGGCCCTCCTCATTCTCTCCCCTCCCTCTCCCTCCCTCCCTCCCCCCCTCTCTCTCTGTCAAAAACAATAAAAAGAAATCTTAAAAAAAAAGAAATTTTCAGTATTTTTTAAACAAACTGAAATTATGTGTTTACTTTCAAAATTGAAATGTCATTATTTCTTTACATGGGTATAAATATACATATACTTACTCTAAAAACACTTTGTCTCATCATTTTAAGCAACTCTAATTTAAAAACTGGTAAGCTAGCAATTAGGTTTTAAAGCATGTGGTTTGGTAACTTTAAATTTTGAAAATGTGGGATATGTGCCTTTGTGCTAGGGGTAGGGCAAGGACAACACAAGATATTATAATATAATATTATATTATAATAACTAGTCTTTGGTGGGGAAGCTGGATGAAATGGCTTCGTGGGTTAAGAGCTCACTTTGCAGCCCCAGGAACCAAGGATTGAGTCCTGGCCCTGGCCCATGCGGACCCATATACTGAGCTGGGGAGTGACCTCAGTTTGGTTCTTGACGGGTGAGTTTCCCATGTGCGAGGCCCCCGGTTCAGCCCCCAAATTGTGGGTGTGTGCCTTCCATGTCGGAGGTCCCCAGCCCAGTTCCTGCCCAACATGGCCCCCCATCCACCTGTGTGGAATGAAACCATGTCAAGAACTGATGATGTACATACAACTATGGAGACTACTCTGGGCCTCCTCTTTTTCTCTGTCTCTTTCTGCCTCTGTCTCTCTCTCTTTGTCAAAAACAATGAAATAAGTCTTTAAAAATTAAAAAAAAAAAATTAGTCTTTGGTAACCAATGGTTACCATCACTTGTTAAGTCATCTGTTACGGGGCTGAGTTGTAGTCCCCCCAGTTCATATTAACCCCTAGGATCTCAGAATGTCACTGTATTTGGAGGCAGGGTCTTTAAAGAGGTGACTAAATTAAAATGAGGCTCTTAGAATGAGCTCAAATCCAATCTGACTGGTGTCCTTACAACAAGAGGAAATTTGGACATACAGAGCCTTCAAAGAGCTATGCACCAAGAAAAGGCCATGTGATGACATAGCAAGAATGTGGCCACCTGTAAGCCCAGGAGAGAGGCCTCAGAAAACAAACAAACCTTTAGACGCCTTGGCCTTGGACTCTTTGTGAATAAGTAAATTTTTATTGTTTAAGCTGCCCAGTTTGTTATTTTGTTACGGAGGCCCTAGTAAACTACTACACCATCTCAGGAAGATGGTTTACCATTGACTTGATACCAGAGACAAAAATCTCACAATGTGTCTTTGTAGAGTATTCCAAAGCTTGATTACCACGTGCTCTTTTTTTTATTGACAAAAATATTTCTTAATTTATTATTAAGATATTAAATATCTTCCATCTATTAGCCTTCCATGGACGTTAAGATCAGCTGGTTGGCAAATTCTTAATACAACCATTGAAATGCTTGAAGATCACAGCTGTTCCCCTTAATCTATAATTAACAACAGAGATGTGTCTTATACTAACCTGATCATTTGTTTTTCCGTTTTCTGGGTTTTCTCAATTTTTTCCAAAATAGAGGCCCTAAATAGATTGCCCACATATCACATTGCAGAAAAAGATGTTAAAAGCCAGCCACGGGTGACTGCTCCAACCTCTACTGATTTTGAATTTTCTACAGACTGTTATCTCTGTAGGTACCTGTTCCTGATGATTACTAATTTAGTGTTTACTTCAGGATTTGTGTTTTAGTTCCCTCTTCTGTCTTAGGCTCTTCATGGTTTGATGAACCCCTTGAGGCCCATTTCTAGTTTACTAATCTCAGCATTCCCCATTAACCTCAAATTTCTCAAGTTCGCCTCAGTTTGGAGCACTTGCAATTTTGGGCTGAAATTACTACCTGTATCTGCATCAACAGTCTCAAAAAATCATCCTGATAGAGTGATTACATTATTCTCATCTGAGGTATAAGGAGACAGATTCACAGACACATTAATTAACTTGGCCAAACTAGTACATTTAATAATTGAGTGAACTATGATTTCTTCCTCCAAACAGTATCCAACATTTATGCTTTAAGCAAAACTGGGCTACATCCACAATGTTCTTTTATTCATTAATTTTTGACTTCCAAAACTCATTTAAAACTAATACTGATTTTTCTAAACACCAGCATATAATTTCTACATATCATGTTCACAGAGCAGACAGAGAGCACTGGTCACTCCTGTGGCTGGATTAGTGGAAATATGTGGAAAACACACATATTTTCAAATGGTTAAAAATGATAAGACTCTCAAAATTTTCTGTAAAGTAGCCCTAAAGTGAGAGATAAATATGTTCTGAGTGTTCTGGATGACTCAACATAGATAATAGATCTCATATTTTATCTTAATGATTCTTGAAATTTTGCATTCTACTCAATAATATATTTGTGCTTGCTTTAGTATAAATTATTTACATTTAAATGCCATTGCTTATACTTAGATAAATTGTTTTCTATATTTCTTGGTTGAATAAGATACTATTACACTGAACTTATGAATTTTAAAAATAAAATGGACTGAAATGAGGAAGGCTCCATGACTCAAAATAGATCTTGGTATTATTATACAAATTTTATATGTGAATATATTTATGGACCCAGATCACAAGCCTATTATTTTACTGATTTATAAGTTATGTTGTAATAATCACTGAAAATCAATGCCCGTAAATTAGGGTAAATAAAAACCATTGTTGTTCAAAATTTTATGAACTGTTTATACAATTAAGTACTATGGTGGGGCTGAACATTCTCTGTTCTACAGGGCATTATCTTTTACTACCTCCGGTACATACTCATCAAAGGACTTTTCAGTAAAGATGAATGATGATGTTTTTCTTACCTTTAAAAAAGATAGGGAATGCCCAGAAAGCTCAGCAGATTGAGTACTTGCCTTGCAACCATGAGGTCCAAGGAGCAAATCTTGGCCCCAGCCCATGCAAACCCATATGCTGAACTGTGGAGCAACTGCAACTACTGGAATGGTGGTAAAGGTTCTCACCTTCCATGTGGAAGGCCCCCAGTTCAGTTTCTACCCCTCATAGCCACATATCTACCTGTATAGAATGAAACTATGTCACAATGAATGATGCACAACTATGGAGACTGCTCTGGGCCCTCCTCCCCTCTCTCTCTCTCTCTCTTTCTCTCAAACAATAAAATAAATCTTAAAAAACCAAAACAAACAAAAAACACAAACATCATTACTGTTAATTGAACTAAAATGCTCAAATATTTCATCATCTCCACAGCAATCCTATTTTAGCTCTCAACATTCATTTTAATTGCAGTGATCTTATAATATGCAGTGACAACCTTGGGGATGTCTTCTTGCAATTTTTAAAAATATTTATTTTATTGTTTTTGACAGAGACAGAGAGAGTCAGAGACAGAGGGAAGGGGGAGGGCCCAGAGCAGTCTCCATTGTTGTATGTCATCATTTTTTTTCAATATGGTTTTGTTCCATACAGGTGGGTGGGGGTCACACAGGGTGGGAATTGGGCCAGGGGTCTCCTGCATGGGAGGCACAGCTCCTTAAGCTAGGGACCGAACTTGGGGCAAGATCTGCACTGGGGTCCTCCAGGATGGGAGACACTCCCCAGTTCAGCATATGAGTTCACACGGGCCGGGGCCAGGATTTGATCCTGGGTCCCTGGAGCTGCAAAGTGAGTGCTAACGCACCCACTGAGCCATCCTGGCTTCCTTTTCTTACAATTATTGATTGAGATTATTTAGACTTGAAAATGTACGTCCTAGATAAGCCAATTTTGTTAAACATTCTTTATCACCAAGAACGAAAAAGATTTAATTCATCCGATCGTAAGGTTGACCCTTTCCTGGATGTCTGTATTTCCCTTCTCTGTGAGTAAAATGGTCACTGAGGCCAAAGTTAGCACAATACAGTCTTCTCACTGCACCTTTGGGTTGTGATTTTTCAGATTAAGCTAGAGGTCATCTCTGTAGTACATTTTCAAAGTCACTTTCTATTATTTTTCAAGAAAGAATTTAAATCACTGGCCTTTTTATTTAAGTAAAAGTTTCCATTTTTACCACCCCATTGAGCACACAGAATAAATCAGGAGGCATATTGTTTGCAGGGAGTATTCTTGGTAAATGACGCAGTTGGCTGCTGGGTCATTCACAATGAGTGACGTCCTTGATGCAGGTTACCACTCCCCAAGTTTGCTATGGGTACCTTTTTCAGCTTGGCTGCTTCTTTTTGATCCAAAATAGATTTGCCTACAGCGCAAGTTCTATAAAATATTCTTCAGTTACATGAGCTCCATTTAAAAAATATATTTTTAAATGACCTTGAAGTTACCTTTGAAAGATATTTTATTTGCCTATTTGTATTTTTATTGAAGTGCTTCTGGCAAAGTCTTCTTCTTTTTAACTTGGAATAATTTTTAGTGATTATTCTTCAAATTGTGCTAAATGGATCTTAAATGATGCTACAAAAGTGATATAATCAGACCATTTATCTCAAAATTTTCTAGTAAAGTGTTTCCCAGGTGTTAAATTTTTTTTCTTTCTTTTATTTCTCTATACTAAAAACTCATATTTTAGAGAGATGTCATCAAGATGGTGGCATAAAAGAACAACAAACCGAACAACTATAACCCAACCAGAGAATCCGTAAGCAACACAAAGCCTTAGCTTAAGGATCCATTCATCACAAAAAATACATATATACCTAAAGCTGGAGAAAGGGAGGCAAGTGATAGAGAAGGAAAGAGCAGGGTGGAGACACGCCGTGGAGTGCAACCTGGAGATTTACGCTGTGACTGACCCAGAGACTGACCCAGAGACCAGTCTCCTCTGAGAGACTGAGGTGGGAGCGTGAGAGTGAGGGCTGAGGTATAGAATGACTCTGGGCAGGTTGGAGGCTGAGAATTGACAAAAGTGGAGGTATAGGTGGACAAAATCTGGGGTGGACAGCAGAAGTGGGGTGCAGGCAGCTGTAATGTGGTGCAGAGAGTAGAAGCATAGTGACAAAGGCCATAACATGCTGTGAGAGACCATAGAGTGGCGCCATTGGTGGCTGGAGAGTAGCATGGGCAGCCAGAGCACTGGGCCGACTGCCAGACTGTGTGCCTGGATGATGAAACATAGGACCAGTGCCTCAAGCAAGAAGTGGCTCACCAGAGGGGATGCTGGGATGGCTCAGTGGGTTGAGCATTCACTTTGCAGCCCCAAGGTCCCAGGATCAAATTATGGTCTCGGCCCATGCGAACCCATATGCTGAACTGGGGTGTGCCTCCAGGTCAGTTCTTGCTAGGAGGCTCCTGGTTTGGCTCCCACCCTGGGTGTGCTTCCCATGTGGGAGACCCTTCCCTCCCCTTGTGGGGACGTGCCTCCCATGCGGGAAGCCCCCGGCTAGTTCCAGCCCTGAGCAGCCCCGCTTCCAACTGTGGAACTAAACTATACTGAAAACTAATGACATACAACTATGGAAACTGCTCTGCTTCCCACCCTCTTCTCTTTTCTCTCTCTGTCTGTCTCTCTCTCTCAAAAAAGAAAAAAGAAAAAAGAATCCCACAAATATTCTTTCAAGAAGTAGATTAAAAAAAAATCATCAGACTCATGTGGAACCAAAAAAGACGCTGAATTGCCAAAGCAATTCTACAAACAAGGAATAAAGCTGGAGGCGCCATGCTCCCCAACTTTGGTCTACACTACCAAGTGTAAATAAGCAAAACAGCTTCGTATTGGAAAATAAATAGACATACAGACCAATGGAACAGAATTGAAAACCCTGAAAGAAACCCACAAATATATGGACAGATAAGATTTGAAAAAGGAGCAAAAAATATACAATGGAGAAATGAAAGCCTGCCTCTTCAGTAAATGTTGCTGGGAAATTTGGAAAACCACATGAATGCATCTGAACTGTCACCATATACCATAATTAACTCAAAATGTATCAAAGTCCTCCACATAAGAGCCTAACCAATACAGTTCATAGAAGAAAATTGTAAGTACGAAACTTATAGACCTTGGGTTCAGAAAGGACTTTATAAACTTGACCTCAAAGACAAGAGAATTTAAAGCAAAAATAAATGAATGGGACTATATTAAACTAAAAAGCTTCTACACAGCAAAAGAAACCATCAACAAAGCAAGGAGGCAACCAAACAATTCAGAGAAAATATTTGCAAATAATCCCTCTGATAAGAAACTAATATCTAAAACATGTAAAGAACTCATATAAACTAACAACAAATAAAACAAACAACCCAATTGAAAAATGGGAGAAGACCTGAACAGACACTTCTCCCATGAAGATATACAAATGGTCAACAGATATATAAAAAAATGCTCACCATCACTAGCAATTAGGGAAATGCAAATTAAAACCACAATGAGATACCACCTCACATCTCTTACAATGGCTATAATTAACAAGACAGGGAATAACAAGTGCTGAAGAGGCTCTGGAGAAAAAAGAACCCTCATATACTGCTGGTGGGAGTGTACATCTGTACAACCACTATGGAAGGCAGTATGGAGGTTTCTCAAAAATTAAGAATAGAATTACCATATGACCCAGCAATCCCTCTTCTGGATATCTACCCAAAAAACTTGAAAACCTTAAATATCAAAGATATATGTACCCCAGTGTTCAACACAGCACTGTTCATGGTGGCCTAGTTGTACAAACAACCAAAGTGTCCTCTGATACATGACTGGATAAAGAATTTGTGGTACAATTACATAATGGAATATTACTCCGTAATATGATGAAATACTGCCATTTGTGACAATGTGGATAGACCTTGAGATCATCATGTGAAATAAGTCAGACTGAATAAATCAAGAACCATATGACTTCACTTATAAGTGGAATATAAAACTGAAAGTAACAAAGAAACAAAACCTCATGGACACAGTCAATAATTTAGTGGTTACCTGCAGGTAAGGGGGGAGGGTGGTGGGGGAGTGTGGAGGGGACGTCAAATGTACGGTGATGAAAAGAGATCTGACTCTGGGCGGTGAGCACACAATGTAATACATAGATGATGTAATGTAGAATTGTAGACCTGGAACCTATGTAATTTTTACCAACTAATGTCAGTCCAATTAATTTACAACTAATAAAAATAATAATAAAAAATTAAATTAAAAATAAAAACTTATATTTTAAATAAGCATCAAAATGTATTTTATTTGGCTAATGCTTACCACTTATAGGTCAGTGTTATGATTTTATTAAATATACTTGTAAATTTTGGAAAAAATAAAGTTTGAGAATTCTGAATACCTTTATATTTTTCTAATTCTTTTCATAATCTTGTATATATTCACAGGTTTCAAAGCTTCTGATTGGATCCTCATTTTTAAACCAATAATCCATATACTCATCTCAAAATATAATTAAGAATTACTATCTTTAAAAGATAAACCAAGAATGATACATTATTAATAATAAAACACAAACACTTTTGGTTATTTTATAGTGTGATGCTTACTGTGAGGGAAATCCTAGATAAATAAAATCAATTTCATGTAAATGTATCCAGATCAGAGATTGAAATATTTAACTTTGTGCTCCCCTCCCCCTCCTCGTGACTTTCCTAGTTATTGACAGCATTTCATATTGCTTCCAGGGAGATGAGGTTTTGTTGTTGTTTTTGTTTTGTTTTTGTTTTTATAATAATATTTAAAGGACCTTTCAGTGTTCATTTTTTGAGATCCAGTATAGGGTTTTAAGAATCAAAATGGGAGAACTGGGGGAAGAAACTGTTTAACCCATGTTAATGAAATTAGGAGGAGAGAAAGAGCCAAAGATTCTCTCTATCTCAGAAGGTCATATGGAGTGAGGGTAATTGGGCTGAAAGGAAGAATAAGTCAAAAGTAGGAAAAGTGTGGACAACGAGGAATCATGTGTACAAATTTTGGGTCAGCATTAGGAAACGCAGCACTATTCAGGTCCAAGTGGTCTACTCAGTATATATCGTTCCTGGCCTTTGAGGAAGTCATTGGTTTTAACCCTGTGGGAAGTGTGTACTTTTTGTCCATAGCAGCTGGCATATCAAGAATGGATCATCCAGCAGAGGGCAACTTACTTGCTTTGAACTTTGATAAATCTTGATCAATCTGCCCTTGTAGATATGTTTTCAACATCCCTCTTTTTCAGAAGCTTGGGTAATTTATAAGCCTCTTAAAAATAGAGGGTGAGGTTATTAACAATGAAAGAAACAGAGGTGACTATAATAGGGAAGTACATGGAAGAAACTTTTAAATTCATTAAATCCGTCATCATTAGTTCTATTGAATGTAGCTGTGGCAGGAAGAGCCAATATTGTGTGTATGTATAAGCAAAAGATAGAAAGCAAAACAGTGGTTTGTAGGTTATCACACTAGTCTATAAAATAAAAGGAAAGACTAAATGGACTGCGAATGAGGATTCTTTTCAAATTTCCTTGTTGCAACTTATTTGGACAGATAAGAATTAGCCTTGAGGGACAGTGACATTAGCAAAGTCTGGTCTTGTCATAGCAGCATTTCTAATTTATGATGTAAATGACATGCTGAGTTTCTAATTATTGCAAAAAATAATATCTTTCCTATTTAGTCTGAACACATGAAAAGTCTGTTCTTTGGGCTTTTATCATTAAAAAAGCAAAAGATTAACTGACATGAAATACACATTCTGCTGATTCTTGTGTACATGTGTGCAACAAACCTCTTAAAGTCATTAACAACATAACAATCAATAAAACCAAAAGTGCCTTGTCCCAATATCTAGGTACAAAAACCTTGCTTCTTCTATGGAGTGTGTACCTGAGGGTGTAATGCCAGCAGATATGTAGGCTGCACTTTAAAAAGGACCATTCGGTTTCATGTCATCAGTATTATTTATGAATAATGCTTAAATGTTAAACTGAAGCTATGTTTGTAGGCTTCTTGAGAAAAAATATAGATTTCAAGGAGGTTCTATTTTTTCCCTACCAAGTCAAAATCTAAAAACTGAAATAAATCTCATTTGAAAATAAATCTTATTGGGGCAGGGCTAATGGCTGGGGATGGAAAAATAAACGGATCACGTGATTTTCCAGTCCATAAATTGTAAAATCTATTTTCTTGTTTCTTAACCCTACATATATCCATTGCTTATTTGATTTATTTAGCTTTCTGCATATATTAATTTTACCCCTGGATGCCTTTGCCTAGAAGTAATTATTAATCCCTCTGTTTCTTTATATTTGGTACTTTTTATATGATGCATTACTTTCTAATTCACATTTTACTTATTTATATGTGTGGCTGATTTATTTGAAAGAGTAAAGGGGCCTTGAGGACAGGAACAATATAGTATTATTCAATTCTGTACCCTCTAGACCAGGGCTTGGCAAGACATTGATCATGTTCCACCAGAGGACCGCCAAGCAATTTTGGGGTGACCTCCTGAATTAAGAAAAAGTGTTGCAGTTGATGTCACATTATGCCAGGGCCTATCAGCTCAGCAGCTAAATGTAAAAGAAGCCCATTTTTTGCATGCACACACACAGCTGTCAGAGAGGCGAGAATCAGCTCTTCACAACTGAGGAGGCTGTATGTAGTTGAGCAAGCAAAAATAAATAGCTAGTGGACTGCGACATTTAGGGAAAATTAGAAGTAGCCCTTCCCCTGAGAAAGTCTGCCCAGACCTGCTCTAGACAAAGAAGATCGCTATCATTTTCCATGAAAGCCTTGATAGGAAATATTTCAAGTTTTGGGGTAACATGTAATCTCTGTTCAAAATTCTTTTTTTTTTTCATTTAAAAATGGGGGAAAAAGTCTTAGTATGTGAGTCATACAAAAACAAGTGGAGCAGATTTGGTACTCACACTGGAGTTTTACAACTCTTGCTTCAGAGTACTTAGAAGTAAATATAATAACAAAAATAAATGTTTGTAAAAGGAATTAGTAATAATAGTAAATAATAACTATTAAGTAAGATGCTGCATTATTCAACAACTTCCCTATGCTAATCAGCATGTATAGACAAAGTAAAACATTTGCACTTGCATTAAACAAATTTACCAGATCATCTTTGACCCAGAAACTGCTTAGTCATAAACACAAAAGAATTAATATTCTCTAATACTCAATTTTAGTTAATTGTTTAATGAATTTTCTGTCTACTTGTGTGGGATAATTGATATTCAAAAGTCCATACTCTGTGTGCATAAGATACATATAGCAAAATAATTTTTAAAATATGAAGTAGAATATTGTAAAGAAACACAATTTAAATTCTGCGAGTTCCTAAATTATGTGTCTATCACTAAATATTAATGAGTCATTCCTCCCATAAGAGGGAGGCATAAAAGGGTGCTTTTGCTTAGGATGTAGAAGGCCACAGAAGTAAGTCACCCTTATCTTATCAATGAGAGAGTACCAGATAATCTAAGAAATTTAGCTTTTTTTGAACCCAGAAGAGACATGAGGTTATAACACAGAGAAGGAAACTGAATTCTGAAGAGGAACAAGCTCTTCTGAAAGAAATGGGAAACATGAACTATTTCACCTTTGGAAGAATAGCAGAAGAGGTAGCTGCTACAGAGGAGGATGAGAAATAAATCAACCAAGATATTAATAAAATTTTTTAAAGGTTTATTTATTTATTTATTTTTGACAGAGAGAGAGAGAGAGAGAGAGAGAGAGAGAGAGAGAGAGAGAGAGAGAGAGAGAGAGAGAGAGAGAACTAAACTTGGGGAGCTCCCCAGTTCAGCATATGGGTCCCCACGTTGGCCGGGGCCGGGATTCGATCCTCGGTCCCTGGCACTGCAAAGTGAGTGCTTAACCCACTGAGCCATCCCGGTTTTCCCTATTAATGAATTTCTAAAGGCCCAGTCTAGGCTAGTGTACCAGTGTAGAGAGTACCTGAGGAATCCAAACACATACTCACTCTAAAATGCTACTTAAAGGGCTTCCATTGAGTCACCTTGAGAAATAGCAGACCTGAAGGTAAGTAAAAACCTGTTTAGTAGTTCAAATATATACAAAGTGATTGCCTATCACTGGGCTAGAGTAATCTTCCCAGGATCATCACACATGGAAGACTTACATATGAGTGTCTGAGGAAGGGATAGCAAACCCTGTTGTCCCCAGGGTCGTTATGGAAGAAGGGGTAGAAGCAAAATATCTCTGCATCTTGGGAACAGGTAAAAAATCCCCACTTCTTGCCCCAGAAATTAAGATATATTCTTTTAAGTAAAAGCCTTCTGCTTCTAGAAGGAAGGTAAGAAAAACTCTTGGGTCAACAGCACTGCAACAATACAGAATAGATTCCTTTTAGTGCTATGGGAGGTAATTAAAATTCCCTCCTGCAGAGAACCCCCAAAGACACAAGGTAGAATTTGGTTGCCTTGGGGATCAAGAGGCAAGGACATCGAAGTGCCCCCCCCTCCCCCACAAGGGCACAGGCTGAAGACCCAGCCTAAGATTAGAAGTAGAACAAGGAAACAGGGTGCCTACTCTGTTGATACAGTGAGCCGAGCGCTAACAAGTGATTATGAAGTCCATCTATGGGGACAGCGTAAGAGAAGAAGTTGGCCAACTATGACCTCTGGGCTAATTACTCCCAACAGACAGTTTTTGAAAACTTTGTGAGCTAAGAATGTTTTTTTATAGTTTTAAATGATTATAAAATAAAAACAAAGAATATACGACAGAAACCATATATAGCTTAAAAAGCCAAATTATTTATTATCTTCTAGAGAAAGTTTGCTTACCCTTGGAGAAACACATGGAAAGAGACTCTTCTGTGGCACAATTGTAAATAAACTTCTGAAAATGAGGGTGGGGAAGGAAGATAGGGAGAACTGCAGCACATCAGACCTCATGTTAAGTACTGTCATACAATGTAAGGCATATGCTGAAGCTTATGGTATACTGAGAGAAATGGCAGCAACACAAAAACTACCTAGCTCACCTAGCTTCCCTAACTACAGTGACTCAACACCTTCACAGTAACAGCCTAGCAGAAAAAGAGGTATGTCCATTTCCGAGTTAAAAAATTATGTAGCTATATTTCTTTATTTCTTCTACATATAATTTTCATATTCCAATTTTAAAAAACCATGATACAAAATAATAATAATAATAATAATAATAATAATAAAGCAAAAACCAGCTACTTTGAAGTGATAAGCAGTCAAGAGAAAAAAATTAAATGAGCCACATTAGAATGATCAAAAAGTGACTTAATAATAACTACAATCAATACGGTAAAGTATATGGGGATGCTGGGATAGCTCAGTGGTTGAATGCTTGGCTAATAATTGTGAGGTCCAGGGTTCAATTTCAGTCCTGGCCCGTGCTGAACTGTGGCTCCACTGGTGACCACCAAAATGACTCAGTGGTGAACATTCTCACCTCCCGTGCGGGAGGCCCCTGGTTTGGTTCTCACCTTGCATGGCCCCACATCCACCTGTGTGTAATGCAACCATGTTATAACTAATAATGTAGAACTGTGGAGACTGCTCTGGGCTCTCTCTCTCTCACCTTCACTCAAACAATAAAAATAGATAAATAAATCTGAAAAACTATGGTAAAGTATCCAGTTAAAAACATGAGAAGTAAACATAAACACAAGCTAGAAAAGTCAAGGGAACAGATTCTCCCCTTGTGCCACCAGAAGGAACGCAGCCCTGCTGACACTTTGATTTTAGTTTGGTCAAACCTTTTGGGATTCTGACCTCCTGATAATAATTTTATGTTGTTTGAAGCCACTAACTTTGGGGTAATTTGTTATAACAGCAATAGTAAATTAGTATGAACACTAAAAATTAGTCTGAGCAATAAAAATTCTTTAAGAATACAGGCAAATGAAATCCAGCCATAAAAAAGAAGGATACTGTATCATAACCACATATAGTTTATATCAGGAATGCCACGATGGTTCAACCTTTGAAAATCAATCAATGTAATTCATCATAAAGGAAACAAAAATTTTCAAGTGTCTACATACAACCATCCCAGTAAATGCAGTATAATGGTTAATTTTATGTGCCAACTTAGTTCATGGTGTCCAGGTCAAACACTGCTTATTTCTGTGAAGGTATTATTATTTTTTAAAGATGAGATTAACATTTAAATCAGTAGACTTCAAATAAAAACTGATTTTATTGTCCAAATAAGTTTTTTAGGGTGTGGATACTTTTTATTTTTTTAATTATTAACTTTCAGGTGTAAAGCATCATAATTTGTTATCTGTGTGCACTATACATCAATCACCCACAATCTAGTCACCATCCATTACCATACAATTGACTCCCTTCACCTTTTTTTCCCCCACATAATCAGTAGACTTTGAGTAAATAAGATTGCATTCCATAATGCCTGTGGGCCTCATCTAATCAGTTGAAGGCATTAAAAGAGTAAAGGGTTGACACCTGACCTTCCCCACCCAGTAAGAGGGAATTTTATCAGAAGGGTGCCTTCAGAAGTGAGTTGCAATATCAACTCTACTCGTCCCTGGGTCTCCAGTCTGTTCGCCTACCCTGCAAAAATGGGAAGTGCCAGAAATAATTTATTTTTTAAAATCAATCACTTCTGATAGATGACAGATAGATGATAGCTAGATGATAGATAGATAGATAGATAGATAGATAGATAGATAGATAGATAGATAGATGATAGGTCTCCACCTCATGGATAGATACATAGTTCCACATATCCATCCCGTTGGTTCTCTTTCTCTGGAAAACCCTGATATTTGTACTTAAACCATTTAACAGAAGCCACCATCCATTCCTGCAAACTAAGAACAGAAAAACACTTCCTTAACCAATAATAGATCTCTTAGAAAAACCAACCGCTACCATTACACTTAATGGTAACTTTTGTTATTACCATAAAACTGAAAACAAATCAAGGATGTCTACTTTCAACAGCTATTTAACATTGCACTGGAGGTCATAACCAGTGCAGTTAGGTAATAAAAATAAATAAATGGCACCAATCTTGGAAAGGAATAAATAAAGCTGTCATTTTTTCACAGAAGACACAATTGTCTACAGAGAAAACCTCCCCAAATCCATGTGTAACTGTTAAAAGAAGTGAATGATTGTAAATTAATATTAAATTTGCATTTAAATGACATTAAATTGACATTTAAATTAAAAAAATAAAAACTATATTAAAATAAGTGTGAAAAACTATAAAACATTGATGAAAGAAATTAAAGACTTAAATAATTGCATGTTATATCATGACAATTGGATTGGAAGATTCAATATTGTTAAGCTGTCAGTTCTCTCCAATCTATAAATTCAGTGCAATCCCAATCAATCTACCAGTGTTCTTAGTAGAAATTTACAAATCTTTTCTAAATTTAGATGAAGAAGCAAAGGGTATAGAAAAAGAACAATTTTGGATGACTCATGTTACCTGATTGCCAGTCTTCATAGAAAGCTATGAAGATACTGTGGCATTTGTGTAAGATAAACATTGAGATCAACAAAATAAACAGTGCAGAAGGAAAGCTACATATACATAGTAAATTAATTTTTATAAAATTGCCCAGGTAATTAAATATAGAAGGATGGCTTTTTCATTAAATTCTGCTGTAAAAATAAAATAGTGAAACACAAAAAATAAACCTTTACCTGTAGCTCACTAATAGACAAAAATTAATTTAAAATGAATCACAGAATTGTAAAAACTGAAACAACCTTCAAGGCAAAGATTACTTAAATGAGATGCATAAATCATAAACGTGAAAAAGAAAGAGAAATCGGAATTCATCAAATTTATAACTTCTGCAATTAAGGTGGGAAAAAAGTTGACAGGCGGAAAACATTTGCTAACATATATCTGATAACAGATTTCTAACATAATACTCATATATGAAGAACTCTTACCACTCAATTAGGAGCGCAATACAATAAAATAGGCAAAATATTTGAACAAATACATTACCATAGGAGAGATGTTGATGACAAATAAGTAAATAAAAACCTACTTAAGATACAACTATGGAGACTGCTCTGAGCCCTTTCCCCTTCTCTCTCTCTCTCTCATCTCTCTTTCTGTCTCCTCTCAAAATAATAAAATGAAAAAGAAAAAGAAAATCTTTAAAAAAATGCTTAAGATCTCTAGTCATTAAGGAACGGCAAATTGCAAAACATAGTGAAATAGCACTACACACCTATTGGAGTGGAGAAAAAAACAAAGGCACACCCACATGCTCGTGTAAATTAGCTATTAGAACTCATACATTTCCTGTACACATGCAAAAAAAAAAAAGTATACACACTTTGGGAAACATTTAGCAATTTTGTATAAATTTAAACATACATTTACTATACAACTCAGCAGTCCCATTCCTAGATGTTTACCCAAAATAAATAGAAGCATGTGTCCATGAATATATATATACACATACACAAATGTTTACAGCAGCTTTGTTTATAATATCCCCAAAATGGAAACACCCAGATACTATTAACTGCTATTCAGTAAAAAAAAATAAGGATAGAACTATTGAAATATGCAAAAACATAAATAAATTTAAAAAAACATTATTCCAGGTAAAACAAACCAGATCATAAAAACAAAATGCCACATTCTGTATAATTCCATTTATATGATATTCTACAGAAGGCAGAATTGTAGGGATGGAAATCACATTGGTAGTTGTCAAGGGCTAGAAATTAGGGGAGTGTTTGATTTCATAGGGCACAAGGGAAATTTGGTAAGAACGTCACATTCCATAGCTCAATTATAGTGAGGTTATATGATTGCATATATTTATTAAAAACTCATCAAAATGCAAATCTGAAAAGAATACATTTTACTATATGTAAACTACATTAAAATAAACTTGAATTTCCAAATGTGGGAAAAAAGCATGCTAGGAAGAGTTGAAAAATTGGTTTAAGGAATACAGGCAATTAATTTGGTCACTTAGAACATGAACAACACGGTGAGACATTTTGCAATACCAGCGGATGAAATTAAAGGTTAAGAAATGAAATGTTATTGGAAATAAGAAACCATTAAACAGCCTTTAAAGATGATATGGCTACAAAGACAGAAATGTATCTCTAACTAGGACTTTGCAAGACATCATAGTGTTATCATTTTTTATATGAAAGAAATGTACATACATTAAAATGGTTACATGACATGCTACAGGTGTTGGATTTATGTATTACTTCCACTTTTCTCTGTCTTCTAAAACATTAATTTTTTGTGACCTTTTACTAAATTCTTATATTTTCTTTTCAAACTTGTATTTGGTGGTTTGTCTACTAACTTGTTAATTTGGTATACTTTGATTCTTGTGTATCAAAATATATAAATATTTCTTTTAACATGGCTTTAACTCTATCTCATAGTTATGATATATTTTCATTGCTTCTAATTTCTAGGTATTCTGCTATTAAAAATTTTAGACTTCCTTCTTTGACTCAATAATGGTTTAATGAAGTTGTGGAATAGTAAGATTATTGGATTTCTTTCTGTCTGTGCGTGTGTATCTAGTTTTTTGTTATTACATTAATCTTTAGTTTTATTGGGATGTGATAAAAAGACTAACAATACTAAAACTTTTTGAAATTTAATAGATGTAATTATGATATCCTAAATGTCCAGTTTTAGTTTTGGTTTTGGTGCTATATGGTGTGAGCCCTATTAATAGAAAAGAAGTTTTGTTCTTATTTTTAGGGGATAGCTTTTGATGCATGTTCTTATGTCAAGATCTTTATTTCTTAATAAAGATGAGAAAATTAGTGCAACTGACATTTTCCAGTCCCCTCACCATACTTACTACCTCCCAATTGTTGTGAGTTATGTTGTGTTCCCTGCATTTTAAGATTTATAGCACTGTATTTTATTTTGTAATTATAGCTGGTACTTAGTCTAAGATCTTTTCTATTAAGGCATTGTTATTTTTGTCATCTTTATTTTTATATATCTCTTAATTGTTTAGTTTTTGTGAATGATAATTTTAGTTATGAAACATTCATAAATACTATATTTCTTAAATCTTGATATGTCTCTTGCCTTTATAGCTGAAGAAGCATTTAGTTCAGTTTAAGATTACTAGGTCATACTATTATTTCTTGCAAAGTTTTCTAAACATTTAAAAAACAATACTTTATCCTCAAATACTGCCTAAGAGAAGTTTGAAATCATCCCAACTTTTTAAATTGTATTATTTTCTGCATTCAGACCTTTTCAAAAAATCAATTTAGTGTCCAGAGAGTTATTGTTATCTTGAAGTCTGATAACTTTATCAAGACATGGGAAGCCAGGTTGGCTCTGCAGGTTGAGCACTAGCTTTGCAGCCCCAGGGACTAAGAATTGAATCCTGACCCCAGCCTGTATGGACCCATATGCTGAACTGGGGTGTGCTGTCTGTGTGGGAGGCCTTCGGCCCATTTCCCACCCTGCGCGACCCCCGCCCACCTGTGTGGAACAAAACCATGTTGAAAACTGATGATGTACAACACTGGAAAGTGCTCTGGGGCCTCCCCCTTTCTCTGTCTCTCTGTCTCTGTCTCTCTCTATCTTTGTCAAAAACAATAAAATAAATAAATCTTTTTAAAAAAGACTTAACTCAGCATTGAATATTCTGTACCAGAAATTTTGGGGACACCTTCTGTTATATATTAGCATAATTTTATATTTAGTTTAATAATCTGGCTTTTTTTGTTTTCTATTTTTATCACTCTTGCTAGTTGTCTTGATCTCTGTTTTAAAATGTATTTTACTTGATATTCTGAAACTTAATCTTTATGTCCTTGACTTTATTTTTCAATGTCTATTTTTCATGAGCACTTTTAATGGTGAGAAGCCAAGAAACAAGTAAGCTATTCTTTAGACACCTTACTTTCACTGGACCGGGTTGATAGTACAGGTGCTTCCTTGCACTTCTTCACAGCTGGTGTTACGAGGCCATGTGGCTAGTTACTGGGCATCAGTCAGGCTTTAAGGAGGCTGGTCGCATTTAGGAATGGTGGAAGATCAGGCTGAAGTTGCTGGAGATGGGCCTAATGATGTCTATGACTTGAAATTACTTAGGGAATGGACTTTCCTCTGTAGTGAAATGAAAGAGGGAGGAAAGTTTGGAAAATAAATAAGAAATTAAATCAAAGTATAGGAAGGTATATAACAAGCAAAAAGAGCTTGGGAAGTTACTCATTTTAACCATTTGATACAACTCTGTGTAGGATGGGCTGCGTTTAAGTGGAAGGCTAAGAGAGAAGGCTTGTGTCTCAAGATGCCACAAAACATAATTAAAAGTATTGACATGAAATGCTTTACTTAAAAATTTTGTGAATAAATATAACATCAATAATACAACAAAGATTTTATAAAATTACAACTTTGGGGGGTATTAATCATTTACTAATGTCTTGGGTTTTCAAGTTCATGATTACATAACTTTTTAAATACTATAATATGCATAGAAAACACACTTCACTTAATGAAAAACTTGCAAAGATTGAATGATGTAATCTTGGGAAGAAGTAGTAGTAAAGGAATATCAAAGACACTTTCCTAATACTTATTTCTGGTGATACAAAGTTTTTTCAGTGCTAAAATTGTGAATTAATTTTGTAAGATAAGGTAAGTAAAAAGTGTTTTGCAACTCAAGCATTCTGTATAAATGCTATTATATGAGTCCCTGTCACCTAACTCTTTCTTTCTACAGTGTAGTCTTTTCCTTATTCTTTCATTATTTTTTTCAACTTTCAAACATGAATAATGAATCTAGTTAGATGATCTAGAAAGTAAGACACAGTTCCACGGTTTAAAACTAATAGAGATGTTTGACTGGGCATCAGATCAAGGCATTTCAAACCCTGTTTGTTTGTTTTTAAACCCATAAATTATTTTCTTGAAAAAATTTGTTTTTGAAAATTCTGTGTAGTCCCTGGTTAATCTGACAATTTTGTCACCTAAAATTTGCAGCATGCCCTGAAAACTCCAAATCAAAGTTTTCCTTTCTCCCCAGGCCACATAAAGCACCCAGAATAAGAAGGGCAGGGTAAATAGGAAGTCTGAACCCCTAAGGAGAACAGCAGGTAGGGCAGGCTCATAAAACAGAGGCCACCCTGCCATATGTGGTCATCTGGCAGCCCCATGAATGAATCAGTCACACACAGACAAGCACCTTTGATCTACTTGAAAGGCTAGAGATGTGAAATACAAACTTGAGTGACCTTTGAACTTCTCAGCTGAGCAGTTTGCCCTTGTTTCTTGAATACATTTTTCTCTAAAATTTCACACCACTTCAGATGAAACTGTGTGATTTTGAGATTTTCTTACCTTTGTTCTCATCCACTCAGCAGTACAAGAGTACATTTTCATTTTTGTAAAGATGGTCCTACAAGCTCTGGTTTCTGAAAGGGCACCTGGGAGCTAAACAGAATGCCTTTTAACTAGCCTCCTAATTGCTCTCCCTGCTTCTGCTCCTGCCCCTCATCCATTCATCTTCAACACAATAGTCAAGAGCAACTCTCTCAAAATGTCATTCTGAGCACATCTCTCTGTTAAACTTCTCCAATGGCTTAGGAGCAAACACCAAGGCCTCCACTCTCCGCTTTACACAGACCCACCCCTCACTATCTGACCTAGCTGACTCCATCTCTCTCCTTCGGTTGTCTTTTTCTTATCATTCTGGCCTCCTTGTTCTTCCACGGCGGTAAGCACATCTGCTTCAATGTCTTTGGATAGTCTGTTCACTCTCCCTGCAACCTTGTTCTTCCCTGGATGTGCACATGACTTGCTTCTTTTCTTTAGATTTCAGCTTAAATACAATTTTATTAGTGAGACCCTTCCTTGATTTCTCTTTTTAAATAGCAAATTTTCCACTCCAACTTTCCAGATCTACTCTACCATCCTGCACTGTCCTCATTAGCACTTACATACCTGTACACACACACACACACACACACGCACGTATAGATTCCTTTTGATAACTTTTTTTCATTTGGGGGTAGATAAAAAGTCATGAAATCAAGTGAATAGGAAGGGTGAGGCACAGAACTGCTAAACACTCAGCAAATTGTGCACATGTGCGTTGTCATGTCACAACATTGTTTGTATAAATCACCCATCATGAAATGGGCAAAGGCATTGAAAAAGTCTCCAAAAAAATTCATTGAAGTCAGACGCCAGCTTGTGCTTTGATGCTGACGTGTTCCTAGAACACTGACCTAGTGGGTGAAGCTTGTACTACAAGGGACCTGCCTGCACTCCAGAAGGTAATTGTGGTTTTTTTACCGGTAGGTTCCCCTCATGTCTGTCATTAGAGTGGCTTCTTCATTCTCAGATGACTATGTACTGGAGATGTAAGTCACCCCTGAATAGGATCCATATTCCGTAGAGCAGGGGTGTCAAACTTGATTAAAACACGGGCCATTTGGTGCAACAGGCAAGATTCACGCGGGCCACATCCCGTTTACAAACGTCGCCGGAACTGAGTCAGCGCGTTTATACACGCCCCCAGGCCCCCAGGAAAGGCACTGGGCCACGTGTATACTCATCTTCAGTAGTTACAGGGTTAAGGAGGGAATTGTGTGCACGGTATTGCTTCGATCTCGCCTAAGTGCTATTTTCTTCATAACAATTTTTTTCTATTCTTATTTTATTTCAGAGCATCGTGGGCCACAGAAAAATTACTTCAGGGTCCGCATGTGGCCCGAGGGCCACCAGTTTGACATCCCTGCAGTAGAGGCCTGTCCAAGATCAACCAAGACTTCTGCTAGCTCTTTTACTCTGCTTTCTCCTCATGGTACTATGCTTCTTCAGTTAGTACCACCATCAAGCCAGCAGTACACTAACCATATATTTCCCCAAGTCCTCCATGTTGAGACTTTGTTCTAAAAAAGTTTCCAATTTATCTGTATTTTACATCACTCTTTCCCCATTTAAGTTTATGCTAGGCCATTTTTTAATCTCTTCCGAGCTGAAGCATTCATTCAGCATGCATAATTTTAACACTTGTATTTGGTCACCATCACATGTGAAAGATAAATTCTCTGATAGACTTGATTCTAATTGTACCAAACCTAAATGCTGTGTTTATAGTTGCACAAATAAGTTAGTGCCATCTTTCAAAATCTCGGTATTAATTTTAAAATCAATTGAAGTCAAAATGATTTTTTTAAAAACCTCAGTTTAAAAATATAATTAGGGGAAGCCGGGATGGCTCAGTGGGTTAAACGCTCACTTTGCAGCACCGGGGACTACCAGGGACCAACAATCGAATCCCGGCCCGGCCCCGCCCTGCGCGGACCCATGTGCTGAACTGGGGAGTTTCCCCAGTTCAGTTTTCTCTCTGTTTCTGTATCTCTCTCTCTCTCTCTCTCTCTCTCTCTCTCTCTCTCTGTCAAAAAAAAAAATCTTAAAAATATAATTAATTAAAAATTCTGGAAAACAAAATAAAACAAACACAAGGCAGAGGTTACATATTCTTCTTTCTAACAAACCAGAAAAGACGTTTCCTATGTTTCTTATTACTAGACATTTATCTATATGTTGTTATAGGAAGTTGGAGCAGCCACCAGAAATAAAGTATATAAAATCTTCAAAATTAAATTAAAATGGTACCTTTGGAGATACCAGCACATGATTGTCGATTAGTCAGTACACTTCCAAGACCTTGTTTCACAATTTGCTGAAGAGAGAGGACATGACCCTGATGGAGCATAGCAGACTGTGTGTGCATGTGTGTGTGTGTTGTGGGGGAGGGATCAAGGGATAAGGGGAAAATGCAAAATTAAAAGAAAGATTATTCAATATGTTAATATATTCTGTGATTATATAATATATGTGATGCTATATAACATGTGAGGCTTCATTTTACTTTGTTTCTGGTTCTAAAATAAAGCAGAACAATTTTGGTTTATATGGCTAGTTCGCTCTGTGTCATATACAACCTGGGGAAAGAGTTATTGTGACAAACAAGAAAACTCAATGCTTAGATATCTTTCAAATTAAATTTTTAACTCTCTAAAATTTCATTATCTGATTTATTTTGTGATTATGATATTTGCTTTATTTTGAACCTTTAAGAAGAGCTCAAGAGGAGCCTTTGGCATTTGTACATTTTGAAAGAGGGTATTGGCTTTTTAGGAAACATTAACATAGATCATTATTCTGAATAACACACTATAGCAAAACTTGTACAGAAGACAAATAAGAGAGAAGTATAGGAAAGTCATGAGAGAAGGAAATGGCAGATGGAGATGTAAATCAGTAATTCAAAAAAATATTTATTTAACACCTACTATGTGTCAAATACCATCCTAATTTTAGCTAAAACTATATTCAGTCTTAAATAACCATGAACACCATCGAGAGTTTAGGTGAAAAAGAACAAGAATAAAAATTGCTTTGAGCTGTAGGTTTGGGATTGCAGACTGTGTTTGATAACAGGCCAGCAGGTCTGCTTCTGTGATACAAATCTAATCCTCAGATATTATAAATCACTAAAGCTACTCCTCACTTAATGATCTATCTGCTTAACAACTGCTTGACTTATGTCCAATTCTTCAGCAAGGGGCATCCCCTTTCTCAGTCAGTGTGAGTCTCAGAAACCCTTTTTTTCAGTTTTTGTCTCCTTCCTGAATTAAGTTAGTATTCACTACTTAAAGCATTTGAAATCACACAAGACTACATATTTTGTTTACAAATGGGATATCATGAGATATCTATTGAAACATACGTACCCTATGATGCCAGAACACACCACAAGACATCCACCTTCAAGCTCCTTACTTACTGACCAATTCACTTAATGACCTAGTCATAGGAATGAACTCGGTCATAGAGGAGTGCCTGTATAGGCATAGCCCTACTGAGGTGGCCTGCTTGTAAATCACCCTAACCATGAATATTATATATGTGACTGTAAGACGCTGAACAAATCAGAGGTAAGGATGTTTTGATTCCTGACTACATGACCCTGTGTGGATAACAATGAATGTGATGTGAGAAAGATTGGTGAATAAATAAAATAATAAACTTTAATCTAATTTCAGAGTGATTCATTTGTTATAATTACTGAACAGACATTGACATATCATTATCACCTCAAGACCAGAGCTTACATTAGGGTTCACTCTTAGTGTACTTCTATGGGTTTGGATAAACATATAATAAAACATGTATCCATCATTATGGTTTCATACAAAGTATTCTCACGGTGCTAAAAACCCTCTATACTCCATGTATTCATCCTTCCCTTCCCTCAAAACCCTAAGAGTCACTGATCTTTGCACTGTTACCATAGTTTTACGTTTTCCAGAATGTTAAATTAAATGCAAAATGCAAAATTAAAAGAAAGTAGCTGGAATCATACCTGTGTAGCCTTTTTAGATTGGTTTCTTTCACTCAATATACATTTAAGTTTCCTCCATATCTTTCTGTGGTTTGATAGCTCATTTCTTTTTAGCACTGAATAATATTATGCTGTATGGGTGTACCAGAGTTTATTCATTAATTTACTAGCTGAAGGACATCTTGGTTGCTTGTTTTTGCTTGGACAAATTTTGGCAATTTTGACTAAAGCTGCTATAAATATCCATTTATATGTAAGTTTTTGTGTAGACATAAGTTTTCAGTTCATTTGGGTAAATATCAAGGAGCTCAATTGCTTGGTTATATGGTACAAGTATGTTTAGGTTTTTAAGAAACTGTCGAAATGTTTTCCAAATGGGCTGCACCATTTTGCATGCCCACCAGCAATGAAAAAATTCCTGTTGCTCCACTGTTGATAATGTTTCATATTTCATCTTATTAGCAGCCATTATTGAAGATTTTCAGAAATGAAATGGGAGGAATTAGGTTTCTGTTTAGGAAAATTATTCACACTACTTAGAAAAATATATATTTATATTAATAGAATAGCAAGTAATGGGTAAAAGGAGGTATAAACAACAGTTAAAAAAAAACCGACAAGCATGCTTAAGGCTTTTCTTGATATAGTTACCCAAGAAGATGCTGAGTGAGGATAATGATATTGGAGGTTAATAGATCAAAAATAGGTGGGTGGGCTTTGCCAAAGCATTTCACAGTTAAGGACTATAGATAGAGACCCATCCATGTTTGGTCAATTTTTAGTTAATGATTTCATAATGTTACCTCCTAAGATTTTATGTAAGGATAAAGATGCTAAGGTATTACAATAACTTCCTCATCTACTGAACTACATCAAAGTTCAGTTATTAGCCCATTATTTTATTGTATTTTTTTCCTCTGACTTAGCTTGTTTGGGTGGTAACATATTTAAGAATGAAAGTGATTCATGCACCTCACTTTCAGCCTTTGGTGGTTAAAAAAGGAAAATGTTATTTCATACAGATCACTTACCCTCAGATATATACCAGGCAATCGTCTAAATTGTTCAATCAGCACAAGGTGGTTTTAGGAATATAAGATATTATTATTACAAAGTTCATTTAAATTTCTTGAATTTTTAAGTGCTTTAGACTAAAGTAAGGGTAAATTTATCTATTTTTTAGTGACTTATAGTATGTTAAGCAGTAATACATATATTCTACATATCATTTAGGCATTCAATTTATTGAGTTGAATGGTTGAAATTTTTTATCCTAGATAAATACTTGGTGTTTTTTGGTGTTTCCTTTTACATCCACTGTATGTCTTTATGTTTGTCTCCAGTGGGGTGCTAACTAATATAACTAAAATACACAGAGGAAATAGATGTATAGTTAATGCATCAGTCATGTTCCAACCAGTCTCTGTAAAAAATTAAAACAAAGGGAATGTAATACAGGTAAGTGATAAAAGAGTTGGTGAACTACATAAGGGTGGTGCAAAAACTCAGAGATTACGGTAAACAAACCGAAAGCTGATACCACTCCTTGTTGGTAAAGACAAGAGCTAAGTTAACTAGGGGCTGCCTGGGGGTTGAGGACTCTAGGAAGAGAATGGAATCATGTCAGAGTTTGTCACATGGGAGCCGTTAGAATATGGAGTACATTTCGCCACATCCAGAGGCTGCTGGAAGCAGAGGGCATGGTTGGGAGATGAAATGACTGCTTTCATAGTCAAGCTCCCCAGTCCCCGCCCCCCAGGATCACTCACTGGTTGAATCCAAGTGAAATCCAACATTAAAGAGCCTATGATACATAACCTACAGGAATCAACATCTTTGTGAAACAGATCATCAGGGGTGAAAAGGAGACATAGAGCTCAAAGACAGCATAGTGAAACCACTAGAAATGCAATAGATTTCATATTTTTTCTGTACATAGTGGGGCTGAGAAACATTAATTAGACTGAGTTATTTCTTTCAAGTCTATATTCATCATTTGAACAAATAAAACAAATGATTCTAATGTCAATAAAGCTATCCTTATGGGAACACCTACTTTGGGGCTTAGATTTTGACATATTTTAAAATTTAAAATTCATAGTTTATTTCTGTCTCCTTTCTATATTTGGTTGTGGGATTTTTCAGGCGTTTTAGCATTTTGATAATATTAAAAAAAGGAAGCTTTAAAATAACATGTTGTCTAAATATGTATTCTATAACAATTCGATTATCAAACTAATACAAAGTGCTTTTGAGTAATTCATTCTGTAAATGTAAAAATGTCACTAAATTGGAAGCATAATATATGATTCAAGCTACTGATATGCCAATATCTTTTAAAAGATAGCTCGACTCCAGGCCTCCTGCTTGTATTGCTATTCTCTAAATGTGGGCACAGACCTAAAGTTTCCTGCTCCCATCTGTTCAGTGGGCATTATCATTCGATACACAGAAATAAGGTTTAAAATTTTAACTAGTTAGTCTTTCCAGATTTTAAATGTTTGATCTTTAAAGTTAGTTTTTATTCCAACAAACTGCTCTTTCGTGATCATAACACATTCTGGTACCATTACATATCAGTGTAACAAATTGTTCCCCTCTAAATTTTTCCAGATCATTTTATTGGTTAATATAATGCAATATTTCTCAGACTAGGTCTTCTTGTATATCCTTGATTTACCCTTCTGGTATGTATATGTATATCACCTTATATTTTGACTATAAAAGGTGGCTTTGGAACTCAAATAAGCTTGAGATTTATTTTTGACTTATAATAAATCATTCATATTGAAATATATACTAATCTGTGTTACATATTTTATTAATAAATATATGAATATGAGGATAGATTTACCCATAATCTCTTGGAAAAAAACAAAACACTGAGGTGCTTTTAGCCCTAATTAATGTCTTGTTTTGGTGAGATCAGAGTGAAATACGATTGTATTATATAAGCTACAATTTAATGAAATGTATCAAAACTTGTAAAAACTTAAACACTGTTAATAAGGTAATCAACATCATTTCCACAACAAGGAGAATCTTGAAACCAAATTTGATGTGTCCACAGTATTTAAAACAGTCTATAGTGGCCAACAGAACTTCTCTATACGGGTTGGCATATGGTCCATATTTAGCTTGTCGACCACTACCAGTAAGATCACATGACATTCTTTCTTTGCTTTAGTCACCTGCTATATTAACCTGCTCAGACAAGTATGACAAAATATTGTAGATTGGATGGCTTTAATAAGAGGAATTTATTGCTCACAATTCTGGAGGCTGGGACTTCTAAGACAAAGGCACCAGCAAACTAGGTTTCACTGTGAAGCCTCTTCTCTGGATCTGCAAGTGGCTGCCATCTTTCTGTATGCTCACATGATTTCTTTTTTGACATGTGTGGGGTGAGAACAATCAAACCCTCTGATATCTCTTGTTATGAGACATCACCCTCATGACCTCATCTAACCTCCAAAAGCCCCATCACCAAATACCATCACACTGGGGAGTCAGGCTTCAACATATAAATATTTTGGGTGGACACAACATTCACCGCAGTTCTCTGTAACATTCTGATTATTATTTAGTTTAACACCCTGCCCTCACCCCACATGAATAGGAGGTATAGAGACAAACTTTGAGCTGAGACTATGATGTACCAGGAGTTCAGGTCAGTAAAAGAGAAGGAAAGAGAGGCTTACAGGCTTCAGTATATAAAATTTATACAGGACAGTATGGAGAATTCAAAATGACAAGTCAAGCAGGCCATCTAGCTGAGTCATGAATCTGAATGAGAGGGGCTGATAAAGAGCATCCAGGTAGAAGGGAATTTGTAATGGCAGAACTGCCAAGAGTAAAAGTATTCAAAATAAGGATGGTAGGAGGAACAAGAAAAAGTCTCAAAGACTCAGGAATAAAACATTTTTTGTTGTTGTTATGGTAATGCAGGTGATGCTGTTTATAGGGCCTATTCCACAAAAACACGTATTTAGTTTGCCATTTGGACTTTACCTAAAACATGGAAAGAACATTTTAGGACATATTTTAATCTGCATGGCAGTTCTATATATTTTTTTAAATAAGTATATTAAGTAAATTGACCTTGCATTCCATACATTAGCATCTTGTTTACTCGGAAAAATATAAGTTCTCCCTGAATGCGAACCACTCTGAGTAAACAATTAGAAATAAGGTTTTGACAACAAAATAAAGGAACAGAGCAATTAGCATGGACAGCACATTATGGAAAGTTTTGCTGGTCCTGACTGTTTCTTCTCCAAGATGTCATCTTATATCAGCCATAGTGCTAGTTTGCAAATCATATCCTCCACAAGATTCTTTTTTTCTTTTGATCACAGTCTAGTGAAAGTCTTAATTGGTAGACAGCTCTACTCCTCTCAGTCATTCAGGGATCTAGGTTCATTTCATATAGTGGCCACCTTCTAGTGTTTCAGTTCTTTGCTGATTTTCTGAATCTGACAAAAAGAGAGAGAGAGAGAATTATGCAGGAAGTATGTTAATGTCAGGACTGGATGTGACATACATTATTTCTACCCACATTCTAGAACTTAGTTGCTTTAATTATTCACAGAGTCCCGTACAACTGCCAGGATGACTGAGCAATTGAGTCCAAACGTGTGTTCAGGTGGGAAAGTTATCTAAGAATGGTAAACACAGACCTTGTCCCTGTTGTATCTTTTAGTTCATCATCATCTCTCTCTAAACTCTTCTTTAGCAATGGAAACATTGTGAAAAAAAAAATTGACAACCACAAAAAAAATCACAAAATATGTTTTTAAGTTTTAACAAATATCGCATAATTTCTAAAATGTGGATTAACTAAAATCTAGACAATGTAGTCTTGGTGTGTACAAAGTCAATTTTACATGGCTTTTGGGTTTTCTGTGAACACACCATATGTTCCAGAAACAATACGTCTGTGTTTAATAAGAATTGAGAGAATTATTGCCAGTAAATTTAAAATAAATTTTTGAATGTCCTTAGCATTGATGGATTTGTTGTGATTTGATGGCTTTAGTTATAGTTCTTCATAATTGTTTATTTGTTTATCATATGAATATTAAATTTTCTTATAAATTCATATTTCCTTAGATGAAAGCATTTGTGCACTTGCTTCAAGGGAGAACTTATCAGTGGCCTTTCGGGAAAGTCTTAGTGCTATTAACCTTGAATAATACATCAGGGAAGAATTAGAAGTTTAAGGTCCAAAGTTGGCCATAACCGTAGTTGGGATACAGTGCCTTTTATTTTGTATCAGAGAGTATAAACAGACTGTTCACTTACTTTAATCCTAGAACTATACTTTTCAGTAGTGTCCATTAGTCATATGTGGCTATCTATATGTAAACTAATAAAATAAAATAAA
>PVKE010009472.1:0-44767 GCA_004027555.1 Craseonycteris thonglongyai
AGCAGTCTAATACCTCAAAATTATGTGGCATGTTTCTTTTCAAAACTCATGTTTCATCTTTCAAAATTGCTGTGCACCAGGGAAGCAAAACAATTTTCAATGATGGAGAAATTAAAGGACAAAGAGGTAAATGGTTTGTCTTAGTCACACAGCAAGTCAATGCAATGTTTAATCTAGAAATGATTCCTTCTCCTTGCCTCTTTTCCTTAAAATTACCCACTACTCAGTGGGGAAATGGAATATTAGACATCCCTTTGCCAAAGCAATGCTAAACTTGAAAAATTAATTGTGATGGCCTCATCCACACCAAAATGGAAGCAAAGAAAAATGAAACTTCAATCCAAACCACATTGGTTTATTCTTCCAACAGTACCAAATTGTATTACCGTCGAAACATTAAATGGTCTGGCTTTCATACTTGGTTCTTTGAGAAAAAAAACTCTCCCTGACCACATGAAGAGTGATGCATGTTTGTATTAGGTGGTAGAAGTGACTCAGAGCATGCAAAAAGGAGTGGATGTAAAATGTGTCATAAGAAATTTTTGTGTTAGTATTTACTTATCATCAGAAGAGACAGAAAAAAAAGGTAAAGAAGAATAATAATTTATAATAAATAAAGATTTGAAAATATGATCCATGAATATTTATGTGCAATCTCATCACTAATTCCTTTTATTATTATTATTTTTATTTTTTATGTTTTTGCTAGAACTAATTGTATACAAATGCTTCATGTGGAACTTCAAGAGCATTGTTGAAAATTGGCATTTAAACCTTTCTTCTTCAATCCTCAGATATAAAAACAACATTCAAATTTTGCTTTCTCCTCACTGGTAAAAGACTCCTATATCACATAGCATTCTACTCTATTAGCAACACCAAATACATAATAAGACATCTCTTAGATTGATTTTATAATATGTATTGAACACAACCATAAGATTTATTATTTAAAAATGCCACTATAGGTGTGCTTGTACATAAATTAGCATACCATATTAGCATATAGGTCTTATATTCTGAAAATAAATTAGTCCCAAAATGATCAGTTCTTTCCAATTTCCTAATATGGGCACAGTGTAAAAGATGTGAATTTGACAAGCTGGACTTGGTGGAAGACTAGCTGTTAAAGACTGGTAAAACTGGTGCCAAGGATTAGGACAAATTTCAAATTAGGACAATGTATCACATGACTTTTGCATAAGTACAATATAACTAAGATTTCAAGATGAATTAGTCTAAGTAAAGTTTACAAATCTTTACAATGACTGAAATTTACATTATGTTACGGAATATGTATAAAATAATTATTGTTGTCTTCTGCTAGTAGGACTATTGCCTACAAAAGATCCTACTTCAGTCGTCAGGATTTTTAAAGTAATTGATTCACTTTGAATCTCTGGGGAAGAGGTTAGTGTTGTCCTTAGAGAGGTTTTCCAGATACATATTCTTCAGTACTACAGAGGCAGTAACTTAAATTTCCCCAGTAAAGACAGTCACAAAATAAATTCTATAAACATACGCTGCTGGTCTTTAGACAGAGAACTATACCTCTCAGTGTTGGACTGGGTTGAGTTTCAGATTTACTACTTACTGGCTGAGTGATCTTGGATTTTTAAGCATTCCTACTCTGTTTCTTCTTTGGTAAAAACATATGGCCTGAAATCTCTGTTTCATGGGAGGGTTGTGTGGAGCTAATCAAATAATATATCTGGAAAGTGATTTATTTCTTACAAGCTACAAAGCATTATTATATAAATATTAGTTATTATTCTTATATTGAACATCTTCGAACAACTCAGTAAACAGTAAAGGAGAACAGACAGTACCGAGTTTACCTGAAATCTAAACATACAAGAGGTGAGAGTTTCCCTGTGAAAATACTACTTCGACTGGTTAAGGCAGTTGCTGTGTAAAGACTTACATTGAGTTGGGTTGGCCCTGCTGGAAGTCCCAAAGTAATATTGGGTAAAGAGGGAGACGTATAAAGACTTAGCAGGTTCATGGAATCTTCGTGAATTAAAATGCGTTGCTGTGAAACCATTTGCTGTAAAAAAAAAAAAAAAAGATAGAAAAAGAAAAATATAGGAGACTCTCAAAATATTACAATATCATAAATTTTAACGTGAAATGTTCACAATTCTGATAGTAGGTTTTATAATATAATAAGTCAAAATATTTTAAGTATGTTAATTATTTTATCATGTCTGTATTCAAATGTTATGTGTAAAAATTAATTAAAACATTCTTCATCAGACATAATTATAAAATCTGAAGAAAGGGCTTCTATGTTCATTTTGCAACATTCGTTTTTAATATTCTAGCTATATGGACCCAAATCAATGTGTTTGTCATCAATTGGTAAAATACAATTAAATTGAGTAATTCTTAGTATATAGACTTTTTTTATTACTGTGTAATAAATATGTATATTTTGCTATTGTAACCATTATCTCCTTATGGGCCAAACATCATTTTTTCTGATGGGGAAATTCACATAAGGAAATCTTATATTAAATAAGATTAAATAGTATTTGATACTAATATTTTTAATATACATTTTATAAATAGACAATTCCATGTTTTTTAAGGTCACTCATATTCAGAAACTAAAGTAAATGTTAAAATGTTATGAGTTCCCTGTGCCATAATAGCCTTCATTTACACTGAAATACCTCAAACATTTTGGCATCACAGTCCTTTTTACAACAAATACCTTTTTAAAAAAAATCTAATATTAAGAGTCATGTTTTCCCACATATGGCCTGATAGGGTTGCTTGAATTACATTTTCTGTTTAATTCTTGCTTCCCTCCCAGAACTCTTAAACAATAAAGAGTTACAAAGGTCTTATTAGACTAAGGAACTCTGGCCTGATATGGTTCCCAAGGGAACAACATCCCTGAAAAAGAATACTCCATGTAACAGTATGACACAGTGACTGCTTTCTTCCCAAACAAAAAGCATATGGGACTCCAATAATAGACCACCTCCAAGAGGGATATTGCACACACGGGCTTTGACTAAAGTAAATATAATAACTTGTCAAGCATGTTTGGGGGAGCTGTAGATTTTCCCCTGGACAAACCTGGGATATCAATTAACTGGGGAAAATATCATGTGCTAATACAATGCAACCTCAGAATGTCACTGAAGAGTGATGCACCACCAAAACACAGGATGTTATTCCAAAACATCACCTCCATCATACGTTTGTTTGGAGATGAGTCACAGCCTTAACATAATAACAGAAGGTTAAATGTGGATTTTTGTCATTGCAACTTGGAATTCTGAGCTAACTCCGTTTTTGTTTTTTCTCAAAAGAACAAGTCAGATATTTATGCATGAAAATCAAGAGGTATACTGAAACTTTTAACATTACATTAACATCATGTGCAACCCTTTACAAAGTTGTCTAAAGCATCATAGCATGAAGATCCTTGAAAAGAATTTTATCATTACAATGTATGAGATTTCCATTTTATTTTAGGGGTTGTCAGCAACAGTTGCATATTTGTTCTGATTGAAAAGATGAATTATTATTTTGCTCACACTAATATATTTTTAACATCCATTTTAAGTATAGAATATATATCTGAACAAGAACAAAAAGAATGTGTGAGAGGAAAACTTTTTAACTACGTAGCTTATTATTGGCAGCAAGTGGTAATTTATAATAAAGGGATATTTCAATCACTTAGTATTAATAAAAGAAGATAAATAAATGTGGGAATTAGCACTTTAAGTGATGTATAATGTTCGTTTAAGGTAGCAACTGCTTCTCACTGCACTGTGGAAATGAAAACAAGTTATCACAGACCTCACAAAAGAAGTTGTCTTTGTTTCCCAGACAGAACTTCTGTGATACTCTCCTACCTCATCAAAGGAAGCAAACCTACAGTAAAGTGAGAAGATAAAAGTTTCTTCTCAGATGTAATAATGGCAGCAGCATGCTGGCTACTCACATAGGCTTTGACTAAAGTGAAGGGATTTGGGAATACTCTTACTATGTGATTTCAGACCCCTGTAGTTTCATATCAGAATTGAGTGGCTCCATTTCCTATGATACTATATTGATTTTTAGTACCTACCATGTGCCAAGCCCTGTTCCAGGGACTTAGAGACGGTCGCCTAGTCCTCACAGGCGTTCTCCAGCTATCATTACACTCGTGTCTGGCTGAAGAAACTGAGTGGTTTCTCCAATTCTGCTTCCCAGTGGGATCAGCAATACATCTTTTAAACTGATTAAGGTTATAGGATTTGTTGTCAGGCAACTGCTGCAGAAACTACATGCCACTCTGCAGCCATTTGTGACAGATAAGGGAAGCATAAAGTATGGAGAAAGGGGAAGCTTTAGAAAAAGAAGCAAAATCAGGCACTGAGGCTTATGAAGCAGAATAAAAGTGCACAACAGGGAGTCTGCTAACCTGGGCCTGAGAAGAATGCAGAAGTCCTGGTGACTATAGACATGAGGATCTTTAAGTCATGATGTTAACTCCTCGGGAAGCAAGGCAAGTTCTGAGCTGCCCGAGTTCGGTATAGTTGGCTCTCCCCACAGAAACTAGCGGGTATAGGATCAGATTAGAACTTCAGGAACTACGAGTTCCTTAGCTTACTCCCTTTGGCTGCAGATAAACAGGCACAGCATTTATGTAGACTCCCAATGGCTAGAATTGCAAATGATTTAAAAGACCTGAAGAAAACAAGTTTTCCTCAAACTATCTGCTTTAAACATAGCTGTCTTCAATTTAGTTGTTGGATGGGAGTAGTCTACCAGTTTCAGGTTAATGTTTCTTAATAAGAACCTGGGACTGTATTCTGTATTGCTTAGAAGAGTGCAGACACAGGTGAAAGCCAGAATAACAGCTGCTGAGAGGAAACGTTTCCCTCAGACAACGAAAGATCCCGACCAGAATTCTTTTGAGGCTGGAAGGTTACCCCACCTTAGCAGTGTGGTGAGCTCATGAGTATTTTCAGACAAAACCAGGATTTTTCCAGGAAGCAGTTTTGAAATGGATCCAGCCCTTGCATCAGCACTGTGCTAAGATGCCAACGTTTCACATCTTAGAACATGGGGAAGATGGTTTTAATCGAAAATATTTTCAGAACTAGGGAACAGTTGCTGTAGTTAGATAAAGGGGAGACGTGAAACAGATAAATGGCTATCACTTAACATCCACAGAACAAGTAATGAATTCGATCAACAGTGTGAAATTGGGTGGTAGGCATACAAAGATGTTTGGTGCCACATGAGTTCACATGCTATTCAGGTGCACAGAAGAGATTACACATGACCTGTAATCATTACTTTACTTAGCACAGGGCTAAAAACACATCAACGGCACAGAGCAGGGTGTCGATTTTAAACCAGGCTTTGAGGGGTGACTTGCATTTCACCGGAAAGAGGGATATGATTGAGCCCGGTGTTGAAGCAAGCAAAGTCTGCTCACATTTTAATAATGACCTTCAAAACTTAATGACTTTTCTTACCATCACAGCCAACTGGAAGTCAATCTAACAGATAATGTCCACAATCAATAAACAAACTTAAAAATTATATGTCTCTCAATAGAGTTCATTATTTCCCCACTGAAATCAAGAAGTTACTAATTTCATTCAAAAGATTTGAAATGTCTTACAGTGGTAAAAATTGGGAAAATGGCACTGTCACATGTCACAGGGATTTGGAAAAGTAAAAAGGATCATACATGGCTGGTGGGACTATAGACTCGTATAGTAATTATGGTGAACAACTAGACTATAAACTAAAATAATTACGCTCTACACTGTGGGGGTTTAGAATGAGTTACCACAAGACGTGTCTTTGTGGTGTGCAGATTGTTCTGAACTAAAAGCAACTTTAACTAAAAACTCGGGAGAAACTTCTATCCCCCCCTTAACTACCTAGAGCTTGAATTTAGGGGTCTTGCCCCAAATAAGTGGTTATCAGATATGATAACCTCTTTCGTCCTATCTATAGGGCAGGACAAACTTCTACTATATTTACTAAGCATCTGTTCTTATCATCTTGTAATGATGTTTTGAAGGCCTCAAGGGGTATTATCTCATCCCTAGCTCAGAATGTCTTATATACTCATGTTCCGTTTCTATCTCTGAACCTCTCCTGCATGTGGGTCTTTGACTTGCTCATGTATGCAGGGTTCCCATACATATGTATGTATTAAGTTTGGTTATTTTCTCTTGCTAATCTGTCCATGTCTATTTGATTATTAGACCAGTGAGAGGGACCTTGAGAGTAGATGCAAGTTTGGTTCCCCCCACAACACCACACCCAGAGATCCTTCTGCTGGGCACTATCTCTTCAAGAATTTTTTTTATTATGTTTTTTATTTATTTATTTTATTTTTTGACAGAGACACACACAGACACACACAGAGACAGAGAGAAGGGTGAGGGCCCAGAGCAGTCCCCATAGTTGCACGTCACTACTTTTCTACATAGTTTTATTCCACAGGTGGGGTCGGGGCTGCACAGGGCAGGAATGGGAATGGGGTCTCACTCTGGTGAGAACCGAACTGGGTGTACTCCCCAGTTCAGCAGATGGGTCCACACAGACTGGGGCCAGGATTTGATCCCCAGACCATGGGGCTGCAAAACAAGCACTCAACACGCTGAGCCATCCCGGCTTCCCCTCTATGTTTGTAGGGTGATGTCAATGAGTATGTAATACCAACTTTTTGGTGGTTGGTAAGAATTGAAGGCCAATGAGTCATCCAAGTGGAAAACAGGTATAATGGAGCAGTGCCTATCATAAATGTTTACGGTGATTAAAAGCAACTATTAAGTATTACATCTGTAATGGCATGACTGGATCTAAAAATGCATACTTTTAAGAAGACAAAGAAGGACATCAACAGATTATCTGTGACAGAATACTCATTATGCAAATAATCACCTACTCTTAAAGAAGCTCATAGAAAAAAATGTTTGAAGAATTGTCAATTTACTGTGTGGTCAAAGTTACCTACAATCCACACGAGCATTAGAGAAAGAATATGAGTATCTAGAGAGCTTTGGTTAAAAGCAGTCTGCACTAGTGAAAAAAAATGTGTGGTCTAAGCTTTTTACATTTGAACTATACCCCACAGTAGCTTTTAACTCCGGGCAGCTGTCGGTCTTCCCAGGCCACCAAATCCTTCAGCCTGGGACTGAAGACCCTCTGACTATCTCCATCATGGAATGACTGTCTATTAAAATGGCATCCGGGAAGATATGCTTGTAAGTGTCAATCTGCTTTGGTTTTAAAATGTCCCAATCTCCTAACCCATACTATCTAAATGGAAGAGAGCCATATTAAAAACAAACAAACAAACAAACACCTTATTTTTTAAATATTTGCCTATGGTTGTCATAGTATTTTTCAAAGTAGTATTTATAGTCTATTCTTCTTTCAGACTGCTGATAGAAAATTAAAGTCTCCACATGTTGAAGACATTTTTTAGATAGTGAAAGTCTCTTAGCTTTTATTTTTTACTGGATACCCCAAAATGTATTACTATAAAGTGGTCTGGAGGCAAAAATATTATTTGACAAGGCTTCCTTTGCATTTAAAAGGCACTCATGTTTTGTATAAGGTCTTGCTTTATTATATTGACTCATGTTATTACTAGTAAATGATTCTTTTGTCATAGAAACCTCTTTTCCCCCAGGCTGGGAAAAGCAGGTTTTTTTGTTGTTTTTTTATTTGCTGCCATCTAAAACCATAGCCATACACCCACTCAGAAGGGAGCAAAACATTTACAACAAATGTCACAACTATTATGAAATAATAGGCAGATGAGTCATGTGAGACTGGGGCAAAACAAATGACATTTCAGAAGGTTTTAGAGTACCTAACCTTATTATTAGAACCCTTTTTAAAAACTGTTAAATCTGCTGGAAAAAGTTATTAAAAATAAAACTAGCATGGCAGAGCCAGCTGCTAATGTTCAACTGGAAATAAACCAGCTGCTTGGCTACTGTTAAAATAGCTATCAAATAAATCTAAAATAATGGTGTTGATATTCATGGAAATGTATTTGAACCCACAAGCCCATGGTATTAACAATAAAGTAACCAGATAGGTAAAGACATCTCTGACTGGAGTTGGGAGTAGAAACTCCTGAGGTTTCAGCTCCCTGATCAAGTTTACAACACTCTGGGTTCTGGTCTGGGCATATAGGTAAGAAATAGAAGAAATGCAGCAGGAGTGGCCAGAGCAGACTCATTCTCTCAGGGTTTGTCTGTCTTGAAGACAAACACTCTAATAATTAGTTTTCCCTATTAGGAGTCAGTATTGATAACAACAGAATATAAACTTGCTTTCCACTTCCAGTTTACCACCTGCCTTGCAAACACTGATTCCTCACAACAAAGATGTTGGGGTAGGTGTTACTCTCTTCCACTAGATAAGGAATCTGAGGTTCCAGGGCAAGTTTACTGACTTAACCAATGATGACAAAGTAGTTGGTTCTGGAGCCAGGTTCTGAATGAAAGTCCTGTACATTTGAATTCACTGTGCTTTATCCTTAGCCTGGACTCATGAGTGAATTCGCCTCCTACTTATAAATTTACCTTAACTTTTATCTGAATTATGCAGGACACGTGATTACAAGATAGAAAGTTTCTTTTTGCCTAAACCTGTGTATCAGCCTGAAATACTGCCTTACTTTCCTAATTCCCATTCACAAGGGAGTAAAATCCTGGCATTCATTCACACAGTCGCTGGAAGAATTAGAAGACCTGCTTTTCTACTTCCAAGTGAGAGAATAAAGAGTTCATTCAAATGTACACTGTTAATACTATTTTAAAATGAAATCTCACCTGTGCTAGTTAAGTAAAGATGGTGGAAGAAGGTTATTCTGTAAATGTGGTATGCAACTAACTTGATTTTTAAAAGTGTGGATAATGTAATAATCGCCTCCAAAATATTTATTGATAAAAAATCACATGCTATTATTAATTTTTGGATGTCTATAAAAATCATACAGAGTTCAAAATGGTTGCTACAAATTAACTGAAAATATTTTTTTCTTCTTTTCTCTAGTTTAAGTTGAAGCATTTAGTGTTACGAGGCTAGGACATTAATTGGCTGACAGTTTTCATCTGACTTCTGCTGTCTCCTCACCTCTCCAGTATGAATTACATGACAGGACTCTGCAGATGCAATGCAGCAGAAAACCACATGTTAGCCATCAGGGTTGAATTTTTTGTTCTGGGCCATAGAGAGGCTACCCATCAGTGCAGAAAGGTCTGCCCACCTGGCCTTTTGGATCATAGTTCAGGCACACAATTAATTCATTATGAGCTAAGTCACCGCTTGCTTTTGAACTAGTCTTTCCAGCTCTGGAGGTGAATGTCCTGTCACTGACCTGAAGAAATACCTCTGCTCTTTCAAACTCCATTAAATCACATTTCCTTCTGTTTTTTTTTTGTTGTTTTTTTTTCCTGGTGGGGTGAAAAGAAAGGTTTGTAATGACAGACTATGTTCAACAATTAACTAGAAAGCTAGGGCATCTAAACAGATACTTGTGACAGTAAAGCTTTTAGAAATATAAAATGGTTAAAACAATATAAGCAAATCCCTTTAACATACATTCTCCACTGCATATATTTTGAAATTTGAAGATAGGGTCTTTAAAACCACAATATTTGGGACACTGAATTTAATTTAACAGGTTATAAAAGCTTGAAGTAAAAGGAAAATCTCAACTTTTTCATTTATTTCCAATCTCACAATGTGTATTTCTTGGTTGTCCTTTTGTTGTCTAAGTACTGCATTCATAGATTGTATGTACGTGTATTTATAATGAATGAATATATATACCTTCCCCTTTAGTAACAAACCACCCACACCCCCCTTCTTCCCTACTGAGAGGTACCCCCATGCTAAATTTTGTATTCATCACTCCCTTGCCTTCTGTAAAATATACTTTCACTGCATGTTTTCCCGATCAAAATACTGTGCTGCATTTCTGAACCTATAAAAAACTATCATGCTGCAAAATGGTCTTCTGCACATTTTTCCACCAACAATGAATTTCTAAGAATCATACATACTGTTGAAGGTAGTTTAGTGTGTTATTTTCATTTTCCAAATGTACACAGTTCCTCCAGAGCCAATTCAGTACCCAGATCCTTTAGTGTTTTTCCTGATACTGAGAATCCCATTCTTCAAACTGAGAAGAAATGGAATGCTAACTGTTTTAAAGAAATAATTGTGACCAAGTTGGACTTCTGGGAACTGATGAAAGGGTTGTAGAAAACAGACCAGCATGGAGATATAACTGTACTGACAGAAGGGTTACAATGCCTATAACCAATAGTGCAAGGATCCCACCTACATCTATAGACACAAATATAGGTAAAGTATTTATTCCGTCAGATGTCATGTTTTGGAAAGGATAATGAAAAAGAGACAGAGGGACAAAGTATGGTAGAAAACAAGAAGTAGATGAAGAACCTAGAGATAATGCGGAGGAGGTCTGAATTGTTATTTTTCGAATAGCTGAAAAATGGTTATAAGCAAGAGAGCATGTATCCATCCTGCTCATTTTTGTTGGAAAATTGAGGGAAATTGTTAAAAATCTAGAATGAAGGTTTACTCCCCTACATGGGATTTATAGCTGCTTTTCCCAGAACCCTAGGGGAGCTATAAATCTGGGCCACTTTAAACCAAATTAACAGTTTGGGGTTATGTAAATTTGGGCTACATCCCATTCAAGGACTAGCTTCTGGTTACACCATCTCCAGGAGAGATTCTGAGTGGCTTGGGTCAGCATCAGGACATCTTTGGAGGCAGGGGTGAGGGACTCACCAATGTAGCACATGTATGGGCCTCTGAGAGCCCAACTTAAAGTGTTAAGACTTCTTTTTAGTTTTTCTCTGGGTTCAGTATGGGGCTTTGCTTTTGATCTCTTGGGTATTGCTAGGTCCTGAGAGCCAAAACTCAAAGTTCAAGTAAACAAATGTCTTCAGAGCAAAAGTGACTTTACTGGCTCCCGTCTTTTGCTTATCAGGAAGAACCTCTGGGTTTCTGCCTTCAATTATGTTTTAGCCTGATAATTTCAAAAATTATAAATAATTGTGATAATTTCAAAAATTACAAATAAGTGTGAGTGTGTGTGCGTATGTGTGTGTGTGAAATTACAGAGACAAGGACTGTGGCATACAAGGTACAGAAAACAATTCAAGTCAAGCTCATCCAAACGTGGTAAACAAGAACAAGTTCAGTTGATTCTATACATTATAAACCCATATGAAATATAACTGAGAAACGGGTGGCTTTAAACTTCAATTCAGAAATGTTACTTTGTTTTAGGAGACTAATAGAGGAGGATTTGTTTTGTTGTTGTTGTTGTTGTTGTTTTGTTTTTGAAAGAAGCAAAATATTAAGAGTTTTACCTCAGCATGAGGAGTAGGAGGCAAAACCGAAGTCTCGTTCTCAGTAACATTTCCCGTTGGCCCGTTGTTTGGTGAACTGGGACCAGAACCTGGCGAACTGCTGCTGACTGAGGATTCTGAAAAACATTGTCAAGTACAAATATATTCATGAAAATCACACAAAGATAAACTTGAGTTATACACTAAATAATACACAGAACTGAGCCTTGGTGGTACCTGCTAACTGAATGAATGGCAAGCACCATTTCACTAAATAAAAAGAATGGTGAACAGTTTGGAAATATTTCACCAAGTTTGTGGCCTATACCCTTTGATCTTTCCCTTCTCAAAATCATTCAATATTGTGACATCAACTATCATCTGTAGGCAGACTGCCCTCATGAAAGTCCTATTTCAGCTTTATTTCTGTCATAAATTCCAGCCAGAATGCCTTTGGCATGACAGATATATATACCGGTATATTTTTTAAAGATTTATTTTATTGATTTTTGACAGACAGAGAGAAACAGAGAGAGAGACAGAGAGAAGGGGGAGGGCCCAGAGCAGTCTCCACGTTGACATTAGTTTTCCATATAGTTTCACTCCACAGGTGGGTGCAGGGCTGCGCAGGGCAGGAATTGGGTCGGAACTGGGCCAGGAGCCTCCTACATAGGCCTCGGCAAGAACTGAACTGGGGGCACACCTCAGTTCAGCACGTGGGTGCGCACGGGCCGGGACCGGGATTCGATCCTCAGTCCCCGGGGTTTCAAAGCAAGCACTTAACCTGCTGAGCCATCCCAGCTTTCCCATGACAGATATTTTTAATCTCTCTTTATATGTGTATTGACTTCAACATATCCTAATATTAAATACCGGTATGTCCCGCTTATCTCTTTTATCACTACCCTTAGAGTCTTTTTTTACTTTCTTCTTTTCCACAAATCTAATCAGTTACTAGGTCCTTTCCTTCCTTCCTTCCTATCTTCTTTCCTTCCTTCCTCCCTCCCTTCCTTCCTTTCTACATTATCTCTCATATACTTCTGACTACAATCATTTCAATTCAAGGCCTCAACCTCATTATTCTCTCACGGACGATAGCAGCAGTTTCCTAATATTTCTGAGTTGCTACCAATACTCTCTCCAAACTTTCCTCTAAGCTTTTGCCAGTCAGATGCATCATCGTGAGACAAATTTCACCATGCTCCTGTCAGCCAATAAAGATCTGAGGCAGCAAAACAGTTTAAAAGTTTATCTGGGATCTAAAAAAATCTGAATTTAAGAGACACTGATTCAAACTGAACTGTGCTCTGAGGAAGACAAAGATAGCTGGAGCTTATAGTGGCAAAACCCACAAGCTGGAGCAAAGAAACTTTTCCCATTGGCTACTTACTATGGTGTAATGGCTGGTTCAAATAGATTTGGACTAGCCTGGTTGGTGATGAAACTCCAGGTGAAACTCGGAGGTAATAGGGAGCGGGGGCAAGTTCCAGAAAGTACTTCTAGGGCAACACGGATGTCCAAAGTTCCAAACCTCATCTGGATGCAGAAATGTGTAAGTCTGACTTCTCTAATGGCTTTCAGACTCCATTCAACACCCCCAAATATCAGCTCTCCAATTTAAATATTGCAGTTCTATTCCTCTGCTTCAAAAAAGAGCCTAACAGGATTGTCCTTTCCGTGCTCTGCACTCAAATTTAAATCACCTACTCTCCCTAAGTGCCACTTTCCAATTTTATGCTTTTTTTCCACTTTTTCTTCCACCTATTTTGTTCCAAGTCCAATCCCACTTCTAAGCTTGAACCTTGGCTTGCGTACCATCTGTCCTCCAGTGAACGGGAACTCCCAATTTGCAAGCAATATTTGTTTGCCCTTCCTTGGAACACTTATGACTTTCAACTTTCTATTATAAATATTTCTCTACTCAGAAGTGCCATGCCAATAGAAAGAACATGAGATTGGTGACAGAATTTTGATCTTGCCACTTACTTGCTGTGGAATTGCATTAAGTCATTTGTATCATAAAATTCTTAAAAATGTCTTGCTCACTACCTTTCTGTCTATAGATCTTGCATAAATTTTGATTAATCTGTTTTTTATCTTTGCTTCTCTCTTGGTTATTTTTCTCTTAACGAAAGAAATGCACATTTAAAAAAAAATTCTCTTAGAAATTTCTTCCCCTGATCAGACTCTGAACTCTTGCCATTTTTCTATAACTTAGTTCTGACTTCTAATATCTCATTTTCATATCCTGTCTTAAAAATAATAACTAATAACTTAAAATGCCATCTTAATAATTTAAAATTAGCTTATTTATATTAACTTATGTGATATTCAGACAGAAATATTTCCTTAAGTAGAAATCACTGTGATAAGCACTAGAATTCAATACAGTAAATACTATATGAATATTCTTTATTATTACACTGAACGGAGTCTGGGAGGGGAGGAAGCAACTGATTTTCTGGGAACACTATAAAAAAAATCTCAAAAAAGAAATGATATTGCAACCGGGGCTCGAATAAGAGTAGTTCATAAAATGGGGGCATCAGAGAAGTGGGTATGGAAGAGAAGGCATTGCAAGTATAGGAATGTGGCAAGGCTTAGAATTTTGAAATAGCATGGCTTTGGTGGGGAGGAGGGCACAAATCTTTTGAATTTGAAAAAGAGGAATATAGCAAGTGGTTCCCATATCAGCTACTGGCAGGAGAGAGGTGGCACGGGTTTGTAAAAGGCAGACAGTGACCACCACTCTGGAGGACAGTATGGAGTTTCTTCAAAAAAATTAAGAATAGACCTACGATTCGATCCAGCAATCCCCCTTCTGGGCATCTCTCCAAAATATTTGAAAACTTTAGTCTGCAATGATATATGTTCCCCAATATTTATCGCAGCACTGTTATGGAGGCCAAGTCTAGAAACAACCAAAGTTTCTTTTGATGACTGGATAAAGAAACTGTGAAATATTTATACAACGGAATATTAGTCAGCCATAAGAAAAGATGAAATACTGCCATTTATAACAACATGGATGAACCTAGAGATCATCATGCTAAGTGAAATAAGCCAGACAAAAAAAACCAAAACAAAACCAAGAATCATATGACTTCACTTATATGTGAAATATGAAATTGAAAGCAACAACAACAAAAAAAACCTCATGGACCCAGTCCATAGTTTAGTGGTTACCTGAGGGTAATGAGAGGAGTAAGAGGGCATCTAACCTGTGATGGAAAGAGAACTGACTGGGTGGAGAGCACACAACACAACACATAGACGATATAATGTAGAATTATACACCTGGAACTTGTGCAATTTTTACTAACCAATATCACCCCAATAAATTTAACAATAAATTCACAGGAGCGTGAAAAAATAAAAAAGCATTTAATGTGTAAAAAAAAAAAAAGCAAACATTGAAGCTGCGAAAATGGGAAAGAGATATAGAGGTGAGAGAAGAAAAGTAATAGCAATTTAACGGCTAAGATGCTATGATGGTCTCCGACTGACTGGCAAAAATAATTAGTGTGAAGATCCGGAGCACATCGAAATTACAAGAAAACTGACAAAGAAACAACAAAGAGCACAGGTGAAGAAAGCAATGAACCAGTTAAAAACATCTACCAAAGCCCCACAAGTACTCATTCATTAACTAGAGATCTCTAGCTAATAAACGCACAAGTCTCTTTTTGAATATATATTATTTCCTCAGAAGGAAAGAGGCGTCATTATCTCACAAAATTAGAAAAAGACATAATATTTCAAAAGTAAAGAAATGAGTAAAATTCTAGCAAACTATAACCTTCATAAATTAGAATTAATCATTACTAAGCTATGTATTGATTAAATTACATTGCAATTTGATATAAGAAAACATGATAGTGGAGAAAAAGTTATGATGAAGAAAAGAGATTAATGGGAAAATGAAAAAGAACACTGGTATAAATAAATATGACCTCAGATAATAAGACTCTAAATTAAAAAAAAAAAAGCAATGTATATGGTTTTCTATTCAAGTCTTTCTGTTATGAGGGAGCCTACTCTCTTCAATGAGAAAAATCAGCTATATCTATTTATAGTAGACAGCTGGTATGTTCATTATTCTTTACATTCATTAAAATCAATTCACATTCATTAAAAAAAATTTAAGGAATCCAACTCTCCATCTCCACCATGGACCTCTATTATGAAAACCTGCTTAAGATTTTTACTTAAATACATTTCTTGAAAAAAAATAAAGTTTATAACTCTGAATTTAGAATTTGTTTGGCCTAAATTAGTGAATTATATTTGATACTGGAAAATAAATATAAACTGTAGTAAAATATTTTTGTTTATTTAATATTTCTTCTCCATCAAGGAAAATTTTTTCCACTAATACTTTTCTTCAGATACACATACCGGTACTAATCTCTCAGGGTTGAATAGAAGACTAAACATTCTTTTTTCCCCCTAAATAACCTGTCAAAATAATAAGTTATATTAGTATTCTATACTTTGCTACCTCTGCCACCACAATCTTCTCCAATATTGTCTCCCCAGATTAGACATTATCATTGCCAATGGAGTTATAGAAACAAATAATTTTTAAAGATCTGCTAAGGATAAGATTTGATCTTGGAGAAATAATATATCAAATAACTACAGGGGTATGACAACATAGCTTTCCTTGAGGATGGAGAAAAATGGTTACAGATTACCATTTCTTTATTGATGCAACCAAAGAAAATGACCAGCTACAGTGCATAGATCTAGGTAGGCACTCAATGAATGGTAGTCAGTATTATTGTTTTGACTAGCCTTTTTAGTTCTTCTATCCCTAGGTCTTCTCTAATTTCAAACCAGGTACAAGTGGGACTAGGGGGGCCTTGTGAGACATCAGGTTGAATTTCCTAACCTGCTCACCCCACTACTAACTAGGCAGCTAAAATAAATAAATAAACAAATAAACAAACAAACAAACAAATAAATAAATAAATAAATAAGAACTCTTCCATTTGAGACTAGTGAAAATGACAGTTTCTTTCCCTTTATAAAAGGCAATATATCCCCCTCTTGCCATAAGTCCCAGTTCACTAGTAAACACATAAAGTCATTTATGAGTTCTGTAAATATGTTGAAAAGTCAAGGTTTTGCTGTTCCATGTAGTTTAACTTTCCCAGACGTATTTTGGACATTCATGTCTGAGTCTGGGGGACGTGTTCATCTTGGACCTCTCTCTATTCATTTCACATTAAATTTCATTACAAATTATATCCTCCTGGTTGGCATTCCTAACATGGACTGCCTGCTTCTGAAAAGATTAAGATGAGCTCTGGCATTTCCAGTTATGCCTAGATGGACACAGAGTTCTCTTTTTCATTCATTTTCTGTGTAGCACATTTGGCAAAACTACTTGTGAGTTTTCAATATAATTTCCTTTCAAGAAATGTTTCTCCTCCAAATAAATTTTAACATGCAACAGGTATATTTGCTCTATTTTTTTTTTGCATTCATACTACCAGCACTTGTTAGTGTATATCTTCCCAGTCCTCAATTACCTGTCACCTCAAACATTCGCTTCTTGAATGAAGTGACATTTCCATCCTTCCGCCTGAGTAAGGGGCTGCTTCTCCTCTCTGCCACTTTCTGTTTTAACCTGGACCGCACCTTCAAGTTGGGCTCAGAGGCTGGGGATTGAGACAAAGAAAATAGATAAAAATTAAAAATAGAGAGCCACTTGCTCCTATGTATATGTATATATATAAAAAAAAGGCTCATTGTTTTCTTGGTCCCTTCACACCTCAAATTAAAACTCAAAGCATGTAAATAAGGCATTAGCTCTAAAATAATTAGACAAATGAAGTAATAATTTTATAAAATGTGTGAAATGCTTTTTTACTAAAGTGAAAAAGGAGTAGAAACATAAGTTTTCTATTTTATTTTATCTAGTGGAACTGGATTTTTTGTTAATGGGAAGTATAGTCACTAAATATGTTTGGTTCAGAGTAAGATTTATTATACTTCATTGTCAGCCTTTTAATTCTCTCGAGGGTGAAACCTAATCACCACAAAAACAGTGCCCTAATGTGATTTTAGAGACCTTGGCCTGACTTCTGGTAATAAGAAGGTACCTTGCTACCATATAATTTATGTCTTAATTCTGACTTACGGAATATTTATTAGTAGTTTCTAACCTGAAATCCTGAGAAAATACACTCAGCATAGTAACACCAAACTAAATAGAAACATTATGAATAAACCTTTCAATACATTGAGTATAGTGCAATCAACTAGAAAGGAAGGGTGGCCAAAGATAAGAAATGAAAGTTCTAGGTTAGGTTATATGTTCCAAAATACAAATGTACATTATTCAGATCTATGTTATTTCTTTGGTTAAGCTATTCTAAATAGTGATGCTCTATAATTAGCCATTATTTATTAGGTTTTTAAGTAATTACACTATAAAAGAATGGAAACACTGGATTGTATTTCTGTGTAGTAGAAATCAATAACAATGATGATGATGATGCTGGCGGTGGTGACGATGATGATTATTATAGAAAGACTGTTTCTGATGATAGCTAACATTTATATCATGATTTCTGTGTTCTCCTACTGTTCTACACACTTTGTTAATATTAACTTGTTAGCCATAGAAAATCCATATGAGATTGATTCTGGGTGTAGCTTGATTATATCAAAAAGGAAAAACAAAACAAACAAAAAAACAAACCACACACAGAGGGTAAGTAACTTGCCCAAGGTCACAGAAGTAAAAAGGAATGAAGCCAGGTAGTCTAATTCAACTTTATTCTTTACGTCTTCTCAATGCTGAAAATATTGCTCCTTTACCTTTCCTTAAGTATAAATGTCATAACAATTATAAAACTGTTTTTCTAAAGCACTACGAATCATCCATATCAGATATAATGATACAACATAGCTAGAATTTTTGGTTAGTGCTTTCTTTGAAGGAGGTTTACAGTTTTTGCCAGATTACAAAAAAGTATCAAAAGTAGAACTTAACATTTTATTTATCGATTTATTTTGCTTTTAGATTTCAAATATCTACACTTTAGTTTTCTCTTTGTTCTTTTCTTTTGCCCCTCCCTGCAGCTTTATCTTGGACAGAGAGAGAACCCTTGCATTCTAGGTTTTCTTGGAACTGGCTGGGTAAATAGGGATTTGAAAGAAATATTCAGTTACAGAAAATAAAACAAGTTAATTTTTTCATGTTGTAGAACTGATTTTATGCCTGAAAATACTTAAAGGTTCAAAGGGAGTCCTGAAAATACTGTAAAAGTAGGAAATGGGGAGTAAGGGGTAGAGAACAAAAAGCTCAACAGCTACACACCTGAAATGAATCACTTCTTGGGTCTCCCACTTTGAGGCAAGGAAGGTAAGAAGTTTGGGAAGAAGGACTAAAGTTCTTGCCAGACCTTCCGGTGTATCAATTCACTTTGTTTTAGTGGAGAAGTTTGAATTTGAGTTACTAACAACCGATTCACTCAGGATTAAAAGGACAAAATGTTACTGTATTAATTTACTTAGACTTTTTTTATTATCTGTCTATAATTATTTAATTATTTTTGTTTCTGAAAAGCTACAGGTTAATAAATATATCCACCTAAAACCAAGAAAGGAAAAAAAAAAAATGAGGAATCCCTAACTACATTGGTCTCTGCTGTCGCCTCACTTATAACCCCTAAGACAAAAAACACAGATTCTAAGACGATCCAGGCATGGCTTTCTGATGAAACCTAATGGATTAAACACTAAAGACTGGCTGTTCAGAGAGAGTAGAGCTATTAATTAATCACTTCACAAGCTTCAGAAAAAAAAGGGACTGTGCTTTCAGTGGGAAGATGTGGAGTTGAGTCCACATGGCACCTGGTCTCTGCTATGGGACTTCCAGGCAGACTCTAGTGCTTGCTGAACCTGACTCGTCATTTGTGACACATGACAGTCTAGCATCTTCCTCATTTCACAGAGCTGTGAACGCCAGATTAGATACCTGAGAATAACTGTGAAGCCCTGGGTGAATACAAAAGGGAAGAAGAGATTTAAAGAATTTTCATATTGCTACTACTGTCAAGGCTGACACACCTAAGAAGGGTGTGGGCCCTCAATCTCCTGATTCTCAGTCCAGTCTTTTTCCCTCTCTTAACACATGGCACCAGCTCGGGCCAAGTTTCCACAATAAAGACAAAAATGTGCCAACAGCTTAGAGAAATAGCGTATGCCATTGAAACGCTCTGCATGAAACTTTGAATTTTGTAAGCTTCTCAAAAACAAGCAAACAAACAAACAAAAACAAAAAAGAAAAAACAATGACTTTTCAGGTCAGCAGACGGCATTCTTTCCCACATTTGTGTATTTGAGAATGGGCTGGATATACAGCTCTTGAATTTCTGTCTATGGTCAACATAAAAAAAAAAAAAAGTGAGCACCAGATTAGAAATGAGAACTGGGTTCTGGTCTTGCATCTGTCAGCTACTAAAATTAGTAACCTCAAATAATTCATCGTCTCAATGAATTTCAGTTCATTCATGCAAATTAGCTTGAGTAATACCTTTGTATTGCATATCAATAGATGTGCATTTAAATGCCTGTTCCATGCATTAACTATTTGACTTTCAATGATTTACTTTATATCTATAAACCTCAGTTTCTCTTGTTAAAATTGGGGATAGTATTTTTCTCCACTTGTTCCAACAGATTCCACTTTCATTCTTTCTCTGAGCCCATGGAGGCTAAATCCTAGGGGTGCATCACTCAAGTCCTTTGCTGGTGCAGTTACATTTGAGCTCAACCTACTCGTAGGACTGGCTAGTGATCAAAGGACTGAGGAGGAGGGCCTGGGTAAACTTATGGTCTCTATGCTACAGTGCTGCATCACAGGTTACAGCTTTGTCTCTTCCTGTCTCATCTCCCTCCGGAGGCCCTCTGCTCAGCAGCTCCGGCTTTCACAACACTCCAGGAACACCATGTTCTCTCCTTGCTTCTTCGGCCTTAGGGGTGGCAATGGCTTCCTGATGTTGCTATTTTCTGGGTGCCCCAGCTTCCCTAAGCAGTTGTAAGTAGTCACTTCATAAAAGTCTATGACCTGTGTTCTGCCAAGAGTCTAATTAACACAGTCCTACATATTTTGTAAAGTTATTATAAATCAAATGAAATAATGTCTAGCAGAAGTTAAACCAGTGGCTCTCAACCAGGAAAAATTCTGACACCAAAGGACATTGGGTAACGACTGGAGATATTTTTAATTTTAAGTATGGGGAGTAGAAATAGAGTTGATGGAATTTAGTGGACAGAACCAGGGAATTTTTAAAACATTTTACCATGCATGGGCCCACCCCCACAATAAATAATTACCTGGACCCAAATGACAATATTGTCAAGTGTAGGGTAAGCAATCAGAAAATGACAGTTAATAATTGTTAATAATTCTACTACATTGGGATGATCAAAGGAGATACCGGTAATACTATTGTTAGAGATTCTCAAAGAGGATGTAGAAGGGAAGAAAGGAAAGATGATCACAAATCAGAGAATGTATAGGTAGCTTGAAAATATTAAATTTCAATACATTTTATACTTAGAAATTCATTTTAAGCATTTTTAATACCATTGTTATTTCTAAAGAAAGCAAAGCTCGCTAACTTCTATTACAGAGATATGCAGAAAGACATAAATGAACCATATTTGAGAGAATAATATTTGAAGCATGGTGATATATATTTTTCTTAACCAATTGAGGACACAGCTTTTTAAAAACTAGAATTTACTGATATTGGATAAAGTCCAACATAAATTTATTTTCTCAAAATATACTATATACAACTTTTCTAAGTAAAGATCCATATCCACTGGTGCTAGCAAGCACTTTCACCTGTATTTCAATACTGGTTTTGAGTCACCACAGGATATTAGGATGTCAGCTGTGAGGGCAAAGGTTGGAACGATAGATAACCATCATTTAGTCCTTGCTATGCTTTATAAACTCACGCCTAACATTTCAGAAGCCCACACACCAAAGCTCAGCATGATACATACCCAAGCAGTAGAATTAATAACCTATTGTGCTGACTCAGTTTTCAGTTTGAGTTAATTTCATTTTTTAATGCTCTGGTCTCCCTAAAGTCTGAAGATTTCCATTCCAGTGACTTACTAATGGAATGAAAAACCTCAAGAGCCCAAAAAGAGATCACTAACGGGGGAGACATTCTGCTTGTATTTGAATGTATTTCATGCCTAGTTGCACTAATTGCCTTTCTATTTTTACCACACACCCATCATCTCTGCATCTCAATTAATCATAGAAACAGAAGCAAGGCTTTTTAGTGTGTGTGCCCAGCTAAGTGTATTTGCCTGCTGAGATGGAAACCCTGCTTGAAAAATTGATCATCATTGTTTAAATGAAACAGCCAATATTAAAATAAAGAGGACAGAACTAAAAACTCTCTCTTTTTACTTAAAAGAAGAAAGTAAATAAAAGGAAACAGAAAACATGTGAAGAACACCTCATAAGCTAAATGTATTTCAAATCTCTCTTCTCCTACCCATCTCCATTGTATAGAATGAATGTAGGTGTAACAGATAATCTATCACACATTCACTGTATTCTAAATGTCCTTTATGAAAATTAGGTTTCCTAGAATAGTTCCTGCCCCAAGTCACTTTTCTCTTTTAGGCTAGTACTGTATTAATCCATGTCATGGGTAAACTGTTCAACCATATAATCATTACAATAATGAAATGATAGTTTGGGAACATAGTAAATTAATCTAGTTGATCTAAAGGTATAGTTTATTCTAAAATTTTCATAATTAGACAAAGGCTACATGTTTTCAAAATAAGCATTCAGAAAAAGACAATAAATCTAACACAACTTATGTTTGTTTTTTCTTGGCTTGGATAATATGAATCTTTACTGTTATAACAGATTTTATACATGGGGACATCGAGGAACAAATTTTCTAATCTAACATGTTCTGATTATAACCATTTAATCATATGTATTTCATATAAAAAGTTTTAAAAAAGTCATTTCTTTGGAAACTTTAACTTCTAATAATTAGCCACATTTATGGTAATATATAAATGCAATTCCCAGAGAAATTATAGTGCTACGCTTTGTGATTCAGTAATATTACTATAAATACTTATCCATCCTCTTACTGAAAATATACTATGTTTATTTGCTAAAAGATTATTGTTTTTCAAAATTTGTATCAGTAAATGTTACTCATGTTACTCAATTTACAATTTGTTCTTCAGAAGAATGTATATTTTATAACAACATTTATTGCATGTTTCTGGTTATGTAAGTCATATATGTTTGAAATTTAAAAAAATGGGACAATTGAATACACCTTGTTAAAATGTTTCTTTTGGAAAAAGCCGGGATGGCTCAACAGATTGAATGCTTGCTTTGCAGCTCCAGGGACTGAGGATCGAATCCCAGCCCCAGCCCGTGCGGACCCATGTGCTAAAGTGGGGTGTGCTTCCCAGGCAGGAGGCCCCCAGTTCAGTTCTCACCCCCTGGTTCAGCCCCTGGCTCAAGGGGACATGCCTCCCATGCCGGAGGCCCCCAGCCCAGGTCCTGCCCTGCACAGCTCCCACCCACCTGGGTGGAACAAAACCATGTCAAAAACTGATGATGTTCAACTGTGGAGACTGCTCTGGGCCCTCCCCCTTCCCTCTTTCTGTCTCTGTAAAAAACAATAAATCTTGAAAAAAATGTTGGGAAGCCGGGATGGCTCAGTAGGTTAGGCGCTCACTTTGCAGCCCCAGGGACCGAGGATCAAATACCGGACCTGGCTGTGCGAACACATATGCTGAACTGGGGAGTGCCCCCAGTTCAGTTCTCAACAGGGTGAGACCCCAGCCCAGTTCCTGCCCTGTGCAGCCCCGCGCCCACCTGTGGAATGAAACTATGTGGAAAAACCAATGATGTGCAACTATGGAGACTGTTCTGGACCCTCCCCCTTCTCTCTGTCTCTGTATCTCTCTCTCTCTATCAAAAACAATAAAAATAAATAAATAAATAAATAAATTAATTAATTAATTAATTTAAAAAAAAAACAATGAATCTTTTCCCAAGGAATTATACCAAGGGCGCCAAAAGAATGTATACACATTTTAAGAGATGTTATCTATGTATTACTTTTTGAAATTGAATTGAATTATGGTAGCAATGTGCAGTAGGACATTTGCTCAAAAAATGGCATTAAACAAATGACTGCTAGCTAGGGTCACAATTCAATAAGCAGGGCAATCAAAGACAATGGCAGAAACATGGTATATTCAAGGAGCGCAAGACCATTGTGAAGTGTTATTTGAAATTCGAGAACATTGTGAAAGTACGATGACAATGGAGGCATGAGTATACAACAGAACTTCCAGCACACCTACCAAATGAGTGCATTCATGGTAAGTTTGAGATACATGGTAAATTGAAGCAGCACGCATAGCCATACAAGTGGGCACCAGTCAACTTTGTGCTCAAGCAGTAGTTTGCCGTAATCAGAGTAATCAGAAGTGTCTGGATACTGATGGTAATCACTTCAAGCATTTTCAAACATGTCATCATCTTTTGTTATTCGTATATCTTGAGTATTACAATTTTAATACAATTTTTTCCTTTCTTAAAATGAGTAGATATTTATTTTTTTTGGCTCCCTCTGTATATCCTTCTAAAAATGTTATGTGGATATACCATATATTATGCCACATTGACATATGAGTGCATACTATTTTTTTTATTGTTAAATTTAATGGGGTGACATTGGTTGGTAAGAGTGCATACTATTTTGTTTAAGCATTTGATAACACTGAACATTTAGGGGATCTACAACATGCTGCTTTGAAAGACAGCACAGAGGCACGCATCACTGTAAAAGTATATGTGTATTTGATTTCCCTCCATCGGGTGTAAACGGGGATCTAATTCTTAGGTTTGTCGTATGTGAAAATGACAACAAAAACAACAACTTTCTTATGATTAGAAAAAAAAAAATTCCAATGGGCATACAGAGCAGAGTATTACAGAGTCCTGGGAAGCAACTCAGGGCAGCATGAGAAATCAACATGGACGTCCTGGTTAAAGGAGCGTGGCCTGCAATGGGAGGGTTGTTAGCTCGGATGGGCATTGTCCCTTAGTAACTGTGGGCACATCATTTCATGAACCAGAGAGGGGTCTCTACTAAAGCTCAAAGGCTTACGACAGGGCACTCAGCTTCCTCAATCTAAGAGAAGTACTCTACACTGAATCCCGTTTCCTGTCCCTCATCTTTGTTTCTCCAGGGTACCCAGCTCTCAGTAAATGATACTGAATGAATGAATGAATGAAGAAATTACTACTCATTTTTTTTTTAATACAAGAACAGATGGATGAGGAAATAACTGTTTTCTCAGAATTTTTTGACATTTAAAGTACAAATTTCCATTTTTAAGAGACAAGATACTTTATTATCAAACACTGAGATTCTGGACAGAAACAAATTACATGTGATGAAATATTTCATCACTATAGTTAAAATGTAACCTTTCAATTTAATTGATTTCATGGTTTAATTATATTCAGTTAAGAGCTATTGAATAACAATACTGAGACTGCAAATTCCAGGAAGACTGAGAATGTGTGGGAACATGTCTAGTTATGTTTCCAGTGTTTATTTAGTGCTTATACAAGGCCTACTACATAGAATAAACCCATAGTTACTTATTCAATGAATGAATCAATGATTGGGAAAAGGGATGTGTTCATGAGCAAACTGACTGAGATAGGATAGTCTATTAATTCTAGGTATTCATAGTCTAGCAAGAATGAATAGTACAGGGTCCAACAGAAGTAATGCCCCTTTTTATGAGCTGGTAGACTTTAAAAGGGGCATTTCTTCTGCTGGACCCTATATACTAACTGTGATTAATGCCTCATGATAGGTATAAGCAGAGTGTCATGGCTGTACACAGAGATTCACTTGGTTTGAGGGAAAATCCTGGGGCTGAGTGAAATTCTGACAAGCAGAGTTGGGAAGGAAGTGCAGTTCTATGTAGAGGAAACCACTTCATCCAGAGGAAGGTGCTGGCAAATTCAAGGAATAGAGATTGAATATGTTAGTAGGGTGGAGAAGGGATACTGAATGAAAGCTAAGGCATTAAAGATAAATATCAAGCAAAATTTAGTTAAATTATGCAATGTTAACTGAGGCTGTTGATTCAATCTGTATCTTCAAACTCCCTCTCTTTTCTGGCTTTCTTCTCAGCATGTAGACATGCTCAGATCTTTCCCATTCTAATAAAAGCAAGCCTTCCTGAGATAGATATTACTGGCTACTGTCTGCATTTATACAGTAATTCACAGTCAAGTTTTCAAAGTAGCCTTACACTTGCCACCACCACCCCCTAACCTCAAACCACTGCGCTATGACTGACTCTAACCCTCCTTGTTTCATTGAAATTACTTTACCACACATAGCGCTCAGAATAGTAAATGTAATAATTAACTTTATGTCTATTCTCAATACTTAGCAACTACACGTACATAGAGTCATGGTGGGTCTCAATAAACAGCTGTTGAGTGAATAAATGCATGCTTGCATATATTCATGAATGAAAGAAAACTTACATTAAAAGGCTGGGTATCAAATGTTGAGAAGAGAACTAGCTGAACTTCAACTTCTCTAATTTCTATGAATTTCTTGATGTTGAATATATGGCAAGAGGTCTCCTACAGCAGATGTGGAATGGAGAAGGAATTTCATTTTTCTGGCAAGCATCAACAATACTATGTTTGGGAGTCAAGGAAATCCATATCCCATATAGTCTAGAATATCTTCATACATTAATTCCTTTATATGTTTTAATTTTTCAAATATAAAATATCTTCTTACTTAAGAAAAATTTAAAAGGTGTACATTTTGAAAATATAGCAACATTTTGAATAATCACTTCAATAAAACAAACTTGTTAAGAGCATGTTTGTTTTCTTCAATGTAGTTTCTGAAATATTTTTGTAGTCTAGAGCCTAAGGATTTATAATAAAGTCTTCCTTGTGAGCTAATATTTCAGAACTTTAATAACATGTTACTTCGGGGGAAGTCTAAATTATAGATACATTTCTACCTTTTTCTTCTAAAACTCTGCTTTAGTTCTAAAATTCAATACTTAAAATATTCAGAATTACTCAGTTCTATTTCTCTTCTTTCTGTAATGAACAAATTCCCATCTGCATGTAAAAAATTTACACCATCTATTTCATAGTTTTATTTATCTCCTCTATTAAATATATCTTTTACATACTTGTTTACATAGAAAGATGATGAATAGTATTATTTTTAGGTATAAATCTTTTTTTAACTTACTACTCAAATATTTCACAGCTACACATGTGAACATAGATATGAACTGATTTCATGACAGGTGAGAACGATCCTCTTGGGCGAGCTCTGCCCCAGGTCGCTCAGTATTTGATAGGGACACATGCTGGGACAGCACACAATTCCTCATCCAGACAGTTAATGTCTAGCTCCTGATAACTCCCTGGGAATCTGCATAAATCTAAATGTTATTTTTCTTGTGCTCTCAGCACAAAGCTCAACTGGTTACATTAGTAAGAGTCTGCAGTTGTTTTCCAACCTAGACGTTTTTAAATAGAAATGTGTGATTTGGGTAAAAGTATTATGTAATGTACCTGTGCTTCGATTTTCTTGCCTTTCTCCTGACTTTAAAGAGTTCAGAAGTCTGACCTATTCAAACATACACTTTAGGAAGAACAAGTACCAACTGAAAAAGCTTGAGTGAATGGCTTATGTGAGTGTGAAACAGAAAGAATTGTTCATGGAATTCCAACTTGTTCAGCTCTGCTAGAGCAAAGGAATATGAATGGAGGAGTTGGGAAAAATAAGGGAGAAGGTTAAAGGAGGGAGAGTGGGAGCAAAGAGAGTCGTGGCATGTTATAAAAGGACATGATACATGTCCTTTTTTTAGCCTTATACATGATAGAAGAGGTATTAAATAACTCTTTTAAATAAGGCAGTAGGAAGAGTAGATTTAAAATTTAAAACGACAGAGGGTTGACTGGACAGGGGCATGATGGAATCACAGAATTGTCAATAACTGAACTAAATGGGTACAGAAATATAACAAAAGGCATGATGAGAAAGAGGAGGTGGAAGAATAAGCAATGACAGAATATCTGATGAGATGGAGAACTATTAGCCCAGTGTGGCTCCCAGATTCCTGGATTAGGTCACTATGTAGAAGGTGGTCCCATCAGTACCTTTTGGAAGTCCCATTTTTCAGCTTAGTTTAAGTGGCTTTCTGGTAAATCTTATGTGCATGTATTTATTTAAGGTTTAGTTATTGCTACTTAGAACTGTTATCTGCTTCAATGTAATGTTAAGGCTTTAGGCATTACCACTAGTCTGCTGGGCCCTTCAAAACCCCTCAGATTCTTCCAGTTGTCATAAATCAACAGCACCAATGGCAAAAGGTCAGTTGAATTCAGGCCAACCGGCATTTGTTTGCCATCTAGCTCAAATGCCACCCTGCTTCCTGTTCTTCTTTTCCTGTCTCTAACATTCCAAGTCATTTGGGCAGGTCTTGTTATTCATTTTCATCTGTAAGTTTTGATTTGGTAAACTTTATGGTTTTGAAATGTTCTAGGCAATTCACTTCTGCTTCAATAGAATTCATAGCTTCACTTTATTATCTTTATCATATTTTTTTTATAATATGTATTTATAAGGAAACATGATTATCTATTTCACAATAATCTAAAAGACAATGTTTTGCCTCTGAATTTACGATGGTCACCCCTAAAACCCTTCTCTAAAGAAACCTTCAGTTAAACACCCTCTATTTACTCAACTTTCTCTAGATGATTGTATGCATCAACTTCAAACAAACTTCAGATAGAATGGTAAAGGAATAGTAAGTCAAAGTACCCTGTAGAAAACATCATCTTAATAAAAATTTTTAATAAAAGTACTAATAATTGAGGTGGGCAGAATAATGCGTCACCTCCAAATTCTATGTCCCCTTCCTCAGAATGTGTGATGATTATTTTACATGATAAAAAGGAAATTAAAATTGTAGATGGATTAAAAATTGTTAGTCAGCTGAGTTAAAGACAAAGAAACCTGGATTACCCTGGTGGTTGCAAATAAGGGCCCTTTAAAAATGTGGAAGAGAGAGGCCTAAGAGGGAGCTTTGGAGTGATGCAGTGTGAGGGAGACTGAACTAGTCCTTGCTGGTTTTGAAGAAGGAAGAAGGCCATGAGACAGAGAATGCGGGCAGGCCCCAGAAGCTGGAAGAGGCAAGTAGATGGCATTGCTCTTAGAGTCTCCAGAAAGGAACACAGCCTTGCTGACACCTCAGTTTTAGCCCAGTGAGACCCATGGTGGACTTCTGACCTCCAGTACAGTAAGATAATAAATATGTGTTACTTTAAGCAACTACGTTTGTGGTAATTTATTACAGGAGCCATAGGAACCAAAATACAGCTGTCTAATGAATTCCAAAGCTGGGATTGCTTTGGAAATCTGAATATTCTGAAATAACGATTCTCTGACAAGATCAGGCTTTACTGTGCTGTTTTTATTGTATTATATTTGTACGTAAGGAAGAAGGATATTATAAAAAAACTATTAATGATACATGCCCATCATTTAGCAAAAATACCAGGACAGTAATTTATTTAAAATGAGTATTTACCAATTTCTCAGATTTAATTTTCTATAAACAGTAAAGGTTTCATACTTATATTTGCTTATTTGTAAAAAGAACCAAAGAAGAAAAAATTATAGGTTTTTATTTGTTCGTTTGTTTTTTCTTTTAAAATTTTCTGCCAAATATTTGTAAGGGCTTAAGTTAAGGATGATTTAACTCTAAAATGCTAAGAGTATTTTGTATATATTAAATAGCCACCATAAGCAAGCAATTTCCAAAACTCACTCAAGTGAGACCATTTCACCTTTTAACAGATTCTATTTGAGATATTAAATTATTAAGCCAAATAACAACTGTATGATAAGGTCCATTTCTAACAACAATTTCCTTCTTTATTGTAATGTAAGTAAAAAAGAGGAAAAGAACAGTTTAAACCTCTAATTAGCCACTTTCAAAATGTAGTTAATTAAAATATTTTTCGCTTTTGCATATGATCTTTATGGTATAAGATACAATTCCAGTCTCCTACAACTTAATCAACTAAATATAAAATGTAACCTTCCATCTGGTAAATCAATTTAATAGGCATAATTTTGCCCCACCATAACTCAATAAGACACTGAGGAAAACCATTGAAATGTTATTTCCTTTACTTTAGAAGAGAATTATGTACAATTTCAGCATGCTTTGCATTTCTAAAAGCTAAAGTCAACAGGGAAGTATCACTCTCTTTTACATGAGTTTCCCATGAGAAAATCAACAGAAAAGTATAAAGCTTTTGCTGTTATTCATGAAACACTCCATAATACTAAGTTGGCTTTAACCAGAACATATTATTTGGCAGCTAAAACCTTTAATTAGAGTTGTGGTTTGAACCAATTTTCACTGAATTTATATCCTATAGAGGCTCAAAGAACAACTTTGTTTTGCTAACCAGTTTATTCTATTTCAGGTGGCTTAAATGTTGCACTTGATCTAGGGGTGGAAAAGAAAGAGAACATTGCTCTGATTTTTATTTCATTGGCTTTAATTATGATTCAATATTTCTGACCAAGTACTAATATATTAGAAAAGAAAAAGAAAAATGAGACTCCTTTTAACAAATATTCACTAATATTTGTTCTGTGCAAGACTGTATACGAGGTATTATAGAAGAAAAGATAAATTTGAAAAGATAACCCCCACTTTAAAAAAGAGAAAGAGCTGTTGGGGAAAAGGTCTTAACTTGGTGATGGACTGACTGGACAAGAGGAAAGAGAAGATGATGGAGCCATGTGGAATCGAACTGTTACCTTGGGCAGAAAGAATAGGGTCTGGGGAGAGTGTGGAGGAGAGGGAAAAGAAAGTAAGGGAAACAAAGGAAGGAGATGAGATTATTCTTAAGAAAAGGTACACCTACCAGACTGGCCAGAACTACATTTTTGTGACTCAGCCTGCCATCTTGCTCCTGAAGAGGAACTTGAGCTAACTAGTAACAAAATATAATACTATTAACACTGTAGGCAGGGAAAAATCTCTACCCTCTGTTGCCAGGACAGTTAGGACAAGGGAAATGGACGACACCTTCCGACTGGAAGGGGTATTCATCAAGGATACACTTTGGGAAGCCACATAAGGCAACCCCTACATCTTGAATAAGATCCTAAGCCTCTTTGTTCTTTGGGGTAGTTGCTCTTCTCCTGGCCTTCCCACTCACATATTTTAGGAGTGTACTCTCTTCCTCTCTTAATAAATCCACTACTTCCTTGGCTTATTTGGTATGTACTTAAATTTTTTTCTGTGATGATACCAAGAATCTGTTTTTATCTGGCAACATAATAATCAAAACTGCATGATTAGGTGAGGGAATGTGCAGAACTGAGGAAAGTCAGGAGGAGAGAGTCTTGAGGTAGACAATAAAAGGATCAACTTTAAAACCTGGTAAGTTCAAATAATTGCAGGATATCTTAGGAAGGTCAGTCTAGAGTCAGTGAAAAGGTGGACATAAGACATATGGATTTAGACCACAAATAAAAAAAACTTTAAAAAATGAAGATGGTCCTTCTGGGTGTGTTTATTGTATGAATAAAGTTGGGCCAAACCCTACCATCAGAGTTACCTACTGATTAGAATGAATAAGAACTAGAATTAAAGACTTTAAGATGGCGATGATACTCAAAACACAGAAAAACTAAAACAATGGAACAACATGAAAAGAAGAGATCAATGAACTTTAGAAATCTCATGTTTTGTGAGCTGCAGACGTAAACAAAGCAATAATGGACAGAAAGGGTAGGCAGATGAAAGGAAATACAGCATACAAAGTTAAAATTTAAAGGAGAAAAAAATTGTTCAATGGGGTTCAAAGACTCAGAAGATTAAAAAAAAAAAGTGAGAAAAATCCACTGATTTGAGATTTGTAAGTAATTGGTGTCCTTTGAGAATACCGTCAAATATTATTCTGAGTTCGGTCACCTAGGTGATGATGAAACAGGCTCAAATTTTGAGAACTAAAGGATAAAAAAGTAGAAAATTTTAAAGAAATTTTATTTCTTTTTAATTCTACTTTTTGTTTTGTGTTGTTTTGTATTTTAGGAGAGGTAAATATAAAGCATGTGTCTTTAAGAAACATTTCTTAAAAGTGGACAATCTTTATATATTTTTTATTCTAACTACTACAAAAGAATAACAAGAGGAAACTGGGATGGCTCAGCGGGTTAAGCACTTGCTTTGCAGCCCTGGAGACCAGGGATCAAATCCCGGCTCTGGCCCAAATGAACCCATATGCTGAACTGGGGTGTGCCCCCAGTTAGGTTCTTGCCAGGGCCCTTGCGGGAGGCTCCCGGCCCAGTTCCTGCCCCGTGCAGCTCCCTCCTGTGGAGTGAAACTATATGGAAAACTAATGCTGTCAACTATGGAGACTGCTCTGGGCCCTCCCCCTTCTCTCCATCTCCCTCTGTCTCTCTCTCTCTGTGTCAAAAACCAATAAAAAAAAATCTTAATAAATAAACAACAATACATTTTAGAAGTAAAAGAGCTTCTAGATGGAACATGTAAAATATGTTTACTAGTTCTTATGTATCCACAAACTTATCTATCCCCCTAAAGAAATCTAGCAGATTTAGAAAATAATACATTTTTGTATGGGGACTACAAAGTATATTTTGCCACTAATTTTACAGCTTCTCAGAATTTTGCTATCGTTGATCAATATATTAGCTCATATTTGTTTGTGGAAAACATATTTGGAAGGATCAACTTAAAATAATGATTGGAATATTTTATTAAAAAAAAAGATTAAATATTTACATGCAGAAAGAATACCGGTACATCAATTTCTGGTTTTAAATAATTTGCTTTCAAGGGAAAATGTCTGTAATTAGCTTAAGAAGAATAACCCAGGGAAAGCTGGGATGGCTCAGCGGGTTAAGTGCTTGCTTTGAAGCCCCGGGGACCGAGGATCAAATCCCGGCCCCGGCCCATGAGGACCCACATGCTGAACTGGGGTGTACCCCCAGTTCAGTTCCTGCCGGGACCTATGTAGGAGGCTCCCAGTCCAGTTCCTGCCCCGCGCAGCCCTGTGCCTACCTGTGGAGTGAAACTATATGGAAAACTAATGTCAACTATGGAGACTGCTCTGGGCCCTCCCCCTTCTCTCTGTCTCTCTCTGTCTCTGTTTCTCTCTGTCAAAAATCAATAAAATAAATCTTAAAAAAAAAAAAAAAAAGAATAACCCAAACTTATATATTACTCTAAAATATTTTGAACATTATTCATCATGGGACTGATGTTAATTTATAAAAGATATAATCTGAATTGTTATAATTTTATTAGGATGAATCAACATGATGCTTTAATTTAAGTAAATTGCCTTTTTCAACAATAGTAAATACCACTTATAAATGTATAAAACATAGGGACTGAAAGACCAGGTTCTGAAACTAAACTCCATATCTTCAAATCTGGTATTACACTTACTGCTCATATAAATAAAATGAGATTGAGAAAAATTACTAACCTCTCTTTGTTGCCTTGTCTATAAAATTGGTAAGAAATAATGAGATGTATTTCAAGGGTTGTTAGTATGGGGTCAATAAGATATAGAGCAAGATGCTTAAAATGGTATCTGTCATGTAGTGACCCATGTTATCTATTATCACCATATAAATCTAACTAGCTATTCAAATTATTATTTAATAAACATATTTACAACATATTTAATAAACATATTTAAATATTATTCCTGCTGATGGTAATCTCAAAAACCATAGATTGCCCATTTATTTCTGACCAACTCTCATGGCAGATAATTTGTTGCCTTCTTATTTATCAGTGTTTTACCAGCAACAAAATATCTGGAAAACATAAACATCATAATCATGTAATTAATCATTATATTCCTCTAATCTTTATTCTCAAAACATGGTTTATATCACAAAGTTTTCAGTGCATTTCTCCGGCAAATATTCATTTCATCAACCTTGCATGACCACTCCCTATGTTTCACAATATGAGAGTTGTGATATGAATCTGTTTGTATTGCAAGCAGCATTTTAAAATAAAATAGACTACAATATGAATGAAGGTAAGTTATTATACATTACAAAGGTATTGTGAATTTTAATTTGTTTTTCAGATGTGTGTGTGTGTGTGTGTGTGTGTTTCACATCATGTAGTGGTTGATCATAGCCAAACACTTTTGAAAAACATTCATATATTGCATAAAAATACTGTGATCTCCATTGTTGAGGCCACAGAAATCAAACAAATCCACGAGTAAATATTATTATTATAGAGGGGCAGTGTTCAGATGGGTCAGCTATACAGCAAGGGCAAATAAATGCAGCCAAAGTGTACAAGAATTAAACATCACTGCTTCAGGGCAGGAAAGGTAGTGGATTTGGATCCGCCTTCTATAAACTGTAGGGCTTCAGAGGGCTTTTGAAGAATTAGTATGCAAATCAGACATGAAGAGCCCACTATGGAAAGGCCCAGGGTGTGTGTAAAAATCCACACAAAATTTTGAACAGGAGAGTTAGGATCAGAGCTGCCCATTCGAAGGATGAATGGTAGTCAGTTTCATTCTCAGTCCAGTTCATATGAGAACTAAGATAAATTGCGCCCAAACTTCAGGGTGAGCAAGTGAGGCTGGCCCTTAGTCCTCCCTTCAGTATAACTGATGTCTCTGTGAGTGAGTGATTCAGGGTTGGTATATGACCCAAGCTGTTTAAGTGAGTTAGTTCTGAGAACTCATCAAAACTGTACCCAGGGGAAAGTGCTCATTTTTGCTATTCTTGTTAAGCAGTTAAGAGGGAAGCATAGGGATGATTTGGGTTATCCTAGTCATCATTTGGAGTGAGCATCACTATATATAAAGTCCAGCAGAAACAGAACGAAACTCATTCTTCTAAAAACAACATGTGAACTCACTGAATTGCTCCCATCTAAGTACCTGGGCACTTGGGAATACTGTTAAATAAGTTCTTGTTTTTGTTTTTAAATTAAGCTAATTTGTATTGGTTTCTTGTTACTTAAAAATTAAGAATCCTGAAGCATATCATTCTACTCAGATATTTTATCTTCTTTTGGGTGATGTGACTTAGAATGCTTCCAAGGCTGTGTCTAAACTCAGAGGGAAGAGTTTGCTGTGACTTGATTAGTGATGTCTGCCTTGGGTACTGAAGGAATTTCATAGTGACACTCAGGCCAGGTCATATGCCTGCCTAAGTCTATACATGTTTGTCCTATATGGTATCCATTGGCTAGCTACATGTAGATATTTAAATTTAATTAAAATTTGTGAACAAAAATTTATCTCCTTAGGCACACTGGCAACAATTCGTGTTCAACTTCAAGTGATTACATCTTCCTAGTGGGCACTGAATTGGACTGCAGATATAGAACTTTTCCATCATTACAGAAAATAATATGGGGTAGTACTTGTCCATACTATTTTAAAGAATCACATATGTATAGCTATAGAATGCAAATAAATTCTCTCTGGGAATTTATTCTGTTACCTATTTTAAAATATGCATAATAAATTTAAAATAGATAATTCCAATGAAATATGCTAAAATCTTTTAACTAAAAAATTAATATTTCACTGTCTTCTCTTATCTGAATTATTTAGGTGGTTTGAAACTTTACCTTTTGAAAATGAAAAATAGTTCCTCAAGAAGTCAGGTGGGTCAAACACTAAAATAACTTTCAGTCACCCTTCTAGGAACCTACTGCATTTACCTCATTATGAAGACAGTGCGCTCCTTAATGGAAAAAGTCCTCTTTTACTCAATTGATCTCATTACTACCCGTTAATAGGCCCAGCACAAAGTGTGTAGTTTGTCAGAGAAGGAATGAAGATATTACTAATACTCTCTTCATGGACATTTTTATTATCCAGCTGGGAAGAACAAGATAAAAACAACAGTATGAAATAAGATATCTAATAACTGTTGTATGATTGCCAACTTTTATAGCAAAAACTACAGTGATATGGAATACAGATAACAAAAATGTCAGAATGCCGGTTTTAAGAACAAATTACTTTTGAATTTATCTCGTGTATGGACAGGTGGTAAGGAATGAGGAAATCAGTATAAATATTACAATTAAAAAAAGTTTTATAGAAGAGATTGGTAGACAGAAATAAAAATAACTTGCATAGGTAAATTAAGACCACCTACTGAAAAATCTAGCATGTTAGTATATACTGTTATGTGCTGCCTTAAATATAAAGGTTTCAGAGCAAACAAACAATGGTCTGCCCCCAATTTCTTTGCCATAAAAACACACTTTAATTTCAAAGTAACTCAGTGGATGGCTGAAAAATTTAATGAAAATATGATCACAAATATCTCAACATTTATTTTCTATTTTTTAAAAATTTATTTCATTAGCTATGTCTAATGATATATAAGTACATATATTTGTGTGGAATATTTTCCAAGTCTTTTGAGTTATATAATTGTGAACATTACAAATAAGGAGTCATTTTTCGATCTTTCACATGATTATGCAACAGATGGCTAAAGACGTTTAAAGTCTTAATTACTATTTTTTGCCAATTTCTCATTCCAATCTTATCTAAGATGTCCTGTCTATTTCTAATTGAGCATTTTATGGGGAGAGAAAAATATGTCACTAGGCTTTGCTACAATTAATTTAAATGAATTTGATATATAATTCTACAAAAACATTATCATTTATTTCTTATTTATACATCTGCAAATCATTAACATTTTATCTCACTGTTCATATGCACGATAAGATATGCCCTTTTAGACTTATACTCAGTATTTGGAATTATTTGGTCCAAATCTTTCATTTAACTCAAAAATCCAAAATCCAAAATCATGAAATGTTATGTTCAAGGTTGTAATATTAGGAACAGGGTTAAGACCACACCTCTAGATTCTTTTTGCCATTATAATTATTTTACAATTATCCCATGTGGTTACTCTTAATAATTTCTACCACTAATGGCTCACTATTATTCTCAGTACCTCTAACTGGCAATATGTAGTGAGAATGTTATATATCAGGAACTATAAATGGGCACTTTCATGAAATATCTCTATTGTTTATAATAATCATTCAAGGCAAACATTTTCCTTACTTGACACTTGAAACATCTGATGCTCAGTGGAGTCCTATAACTTGCTCATGGTTACACAGCTCTAACTGGTAGCACCATGCTAGAATTCTCAGCCAATCTAACTCTAGACCATAACAATATTATTCCATGTTTTGTCTTTCTAGGCTATATTAGATTTTTCACTCTAGATTCCTCCACCAGCAAATAACTTGAGTTAGATTTTTCAAAGTTCTTAAAAGTCTGATTATCATACAAGTCTCAATTTTTACTTGCTCTTAGCTCCAACTAGTTATCATACATATTGTACATACAATCTGTGAGACCAGCTTTTCATTTATTGAATTCTGAAACTTAAACCATTTTGTTCCTTGATTCTAACTGAACATACCTAACTTTTGGATAAAAAAAAGAATCTTAAGAACATTAATTTTGATGATACTTTTTATAATTTTTAAATGAAAAATTATATATTATGAATTGTGTTTTTTATCACAAGGAGTCTTACTATTCTAAACCATTTAATCCTGCAGTAAAAACTACAGTAATTTAACATGAAACAATTACCTTGTATACCACTAAGAAAAAAAATGCAAAAACAAAACATATTGTTAAACTATGAAAAAGCCATTAGACTTACTCAGATTTCATATGTTTGTTCAAAAAAATAAGCATCTTAAAATCAGTGAAATATGGTGTTTGACATGGATAGGTTTTTATAATCTAAATGGTTAAATATAATTAGTACAAGCCTTCTTTTAAAAAGTAAATTATCTATGTAAAAATCAAATCCTATTTTAAAAAGAAACTGAAATTTCTAATTTTTGGAAGGTCAAATAAAAATTGATTTTTTTTTACCTTATCAATTTTCTAATGTTTCATATTATGAAAAAGAAAAAGAAAACACAAAAATAGTTCTTATAATTCCCGAGTCTTGCCTATATAATAGTTTATATGCTATTCTAACCCAATATTTCATGAAACTTGTTTTCAAAGTAGCAAAAATCAGCAGAGTGTTGATTCCCATTAGAGAAAAGAGAAAGATGACATAGAGGAGAGAGCAAAGAATAAGATACCATAGAGTGAATCATTAGGCAAAGCTTTAGAACAAAATTTACATTTTAAAATGTGATTTTAAGTTATTTCAGCATTCTATCTCTGTCACAGTTTTTAGCATGTGTAGTTCTTAGTCATGACCAAGTTGAGCAAAAGGAGTTAATCATTGATGTTAATCTTTTAAAAATATCTATTAGAATTAAATAACAGGAATTATATTGCTTAAATATAAATTTGCCAATTCATAGATTTTAAAAAATTGTGTTTTAAAATTTTACAAAAAATAATTTACAGCGGATGCCGGAATAGCTCAGCAGGCTGAGTGCCTGCCTTGCAACCTCGAGGTCCGGGGATTGAATCCCAGCCCCGGCCTGTGCAAACCCCATATGCTGAACTGTGGTGCAGCCGGTAACTGCTGGAGTGGCAGTGAAGGTTCCATCCTCCCATGCAGAAGGCCCCCCAGTTCAGTTCCTACCCCACGCAGCCCCACATCCACCTGTGTATAATAAAACCATGTCACAACTAATGATGTACAACTATGGAGACTGTTCTGGGACCTACCCCTTCTCTCTCACTCCCACTCTCTCCCACTCTCTCTCACTCGCTCTCACCTTCTTTCAAACAATAAAATAATACATCTTTAAAAAAAATAGTTGACAGGTTTAAAAGTCAATGATAGACTTCTGCTACCAGTTCTAAAACGTAAAGGGCTTAGAAATCATCACTCCCATCTTCACAAGAAAAAAGCTTAATAAATTAAAATGCAAAGCAATTTTCTTAGATACATCAGAGAATTGATTCTCAAAGCAAATCAACACCCCAAAATCCGGAGAAAGAGAAAAATACAATAGTTAAAGTGAGATCAACTTACTGGGAGCAAAAGCCAATGAAGTTAGTAACTGGTAGGAACACTCAAATAGCAATTTTAATGAATTGCGGGAGGCTGAGTGTGGAGACCTTGAGAGTTAAAAATCTAGAGGCCCAGTTTCAGTGGGGACCCTACATATTCATGGGTTTGACATACAGGAACCCAACCAGTTTCTCTTAGTGAAGATCAATGAAAAATCTAATCCTAAGTGAGGCTAGAAAGTAGTGATATAGGAGGACAGACAAGTAGCCATTTGGAAATATTCTGAGAAGAAAAGTCACAATTTTGAAATATACCCAGAGCATTCTACATAATTAAAACTTGTCCTTGAAGGAAAAATATTTTACCAAAGCTTTATCTGACCTCAATGGAGGGGCATTTAGTTAATTGCAGCTCATTTAGCCTTTCTGTCTCACTTAAGGAGAGAATAAAGAGAAGCCAAGAGTTAGTTCTGGAGGTCACAAACTCATGCTCACTAAAAAACTGAGATTTAATTATAAAATTATGGAACACTACCTGTACATGACATCTTGTGAAAACATCGACAGGGTTCCAGAATAACAATGGATTACAACTGAGAAGGTTGCAAGACACATGGACCGTATTTATCAAGGTGTTTTTAGGAAAGTTCAAAGAAAATGAAAAGAAACAAAACAAAACAAAAAGAAACTAGAGAGAACTAAAGTCTCTAGCACCTATAGCTACAGCAAACATTAACTGTAGCTCAGTTCTAGCCACATTAACATAAAATCTCACACCAGAAGTCTAACTAGTATTTCATTTCTATTTTCTATATCTAGATTTCAACAGAAGTATTGCACACTAAAAGGCAAGAGAAAACAGTTTGAAGAGCATCAGAACATCAGAATTTCAGATCAGACTCAGATATGATAAAGATGTTGGAAATAGGTAAAGAAGTTAAATACCTATATATAACATGTTAAGGGCTTTAACAGAAAAAGTTAACAACATGCAATAATATATGGGTGAACATAAGCAAAGATATGGGTATTCTAAGAAAGGAACGAAAGAAAATACTTGAACTCAAAAGCACAGAAATGAAGAATGACTTTGATGGCTCATCAGTAGATTGGACATAGCTGAGGAAAGAAACAATAACCTTGAAGACATGTCAACAGAAATTTCCCAAGCAGAAAGGCAAAAAAAAGAAAGAAAATACTCCAGAACTTTTGGACAATTACAGAAGATGTAACATGTATGATGTGGATCCCAGAATAACATGAAGATAAAGGAGCAAGAGAATATATGGATAATGGCTGGAACCCACAGATATATAGATCTCAGGGAACACAAAGCAGTATAAATACCAAAGACTAAACACCTAGGCATATCATACTCAACTGCAGAAAACCACAGGTAAAGAGAATATCTTCAAAGAAAACAGAGGAGGGGATACCAGGATAGCTCAACAGGTTGAGTTCTTGACTTGCAACCATGAAGTCTGGGATTGAATCCCGGCACTAATGGCACTAACCTGTACAAACCCACAAGCTGAACTGCAGCACAACTGGTAACCCCCAGGATAGTGGCAATGGTTCTCACCTCCCATGAGGGAGATCCCCAGTTTGGTTCCACCCTGCATGGCCCCACATCCACCTAAGTGAAATGAAACTATGTCAGAAAATTAGACAGTAGAGTGATGTGTTTAAAGCATTACGAAAAACAAAACAAAACAAAACAAAAAACCCCAGCAACCTATGATTCTGTATTTAGTGAAACTCTCCTTTGAACATGAGGATCCATATTTTAAACAAATAGATGGATTCAAAACCTGTGTTACTATAGCACACTGCTTCTCTGTTTTGGAAAAATTGGTGTAAATTTATCAGAAAGAGTGCACTTTCAATAATTTTAAGCAAGAATCACAACAATGAAACTAAGAGTATTAAGATACATAAAAAGGCTCCAGCTTTTCTCAATTTGGAATAAGATTATGAGTATACTTATAACTAGAAGAGCTATCTTAGTGCTATCTGTGCAGAAATGTGTGTGCAGGTCCACATGTGCACATACCGGTACATATCTATTTGCATATTATAATGAGAAAGACACAGAACAAAAGAGAGGAGAGAGATAAATTATAAAACATTTTTTAAAAAACCTCCTTGGAGGAAGCCGGGATGGCTCAGTGGGATAAGCGCTCACTTTGCAGCGCCGGGACTGGGGATCAAATCCCGGCCCTGGCCCATGCGGAACCAACCATATGCTGAACTGGGAGCTCCCCCAGTTCAGTTCTCAATCTGTCTCTGTATCTCTCTCTCTCTCTGTCTCTCTCTCTCTGTCTGTCAAAAATAAATAAATAAATAAATAAAATATATTTAAAAACCTCCTTGCATTAATTCTGGATTATAATAATTTGAACAGGTCACCAAAGTACCATGACATAACTCCTAACTGCTGTACTGAGAGAGGTTTATAAAGCTATGTATCTCATCTCTGTCTTCTTTCCAATGTACTCAGTGTGGAAAATGACATTGGCCTTCTAAAACCTTATGTTTGGACCTCTTCCATTTCTGAGTCTCATTCTAGTATTGCTGACCATTAAAACAAATATTTCAGTGGGGCTGGACCAGCCCTATTAGTCCAAGCCAAGCTTTATATGGCTTGTGTACTTTAAGAGGTTAATCTTGCCAGCAAGCTCACTTTGTTCAGAAGTATTAAATGGAAAGACTGTAACATTCAAAGAAAGGCAAAGTTCACTGGGTAAGACCCCAGAAATATAATGGAGCATAAAACCTCTAGAACTTTTTACCATAATATTTTATGAAACATATGCATGCACTCACTGGAAAAGAATCCAATTCAAATGGTTTTAAAGTTAAGTTCAAAGTCACCACATACCCACTATTTTTGTGAGAAATATATACTATTTCAAAAGTGTCATGGAATCAGAAGCTTCCATTCCCAATTTTATAGTTTATTATCAGTTCAGCAGTACACTATATTAAAAAGAAAAAAAAAAAAAGTCACCTCCTACAACACAATTTGCTGCCAAACCATAAAATTCAGTAAAACATTCCAAATTTCAGTATCAACAAAGCCTTGTGTTACCGAATAAAAGGAATCACAGAGTATAATTCTAAAAGTAAGTGCTATTTTAAGTGTGGGCAATAAGTATAAAAATTAAAAACAATTATTCTCAACTTCACAATGAATTATGAAAATCTCTGATGTTCCTTGCTGTGAAAGAAGCAAAAGACTCAATTCCTACATTTAGAAGAAAACTAACTTAGAAATGGGCCTGACTACAGTCAACTAAAGGTATTATTCTGATATTTCCAAAATGGTCAAATTCTATGAGCAACTATGATTCTCTTGAGGGGAAGGAAGTAAAGGTCTACTTTGCATGACAAAGGTCAGATTTCTGCAGGCAAATGAGACTTCTATGGTTGACTGTTCCTCGGTTGTCACTGTCTGACTAGGTCTCAAGAGGTCAAGAGAGTTTCCAAATAGTGTTCTCTGCTTAAGGGACACCCCCTGGGGCCACTTTTTAGGGTTATTAAGATTTTCTTACTCTGGTTTCAGCTTCACCCACTTAAATCTAATACACACTGGCAATGCAGTACTAACATAGGTTAAAAAAGAAAATGAAAGTATTTAGTATCATATGCCAATCAAAAGATAGAATCCAATTATTGAACGACTTCTTTTCAATTTAAGATTCAGTTCAACAAAATTCAAGTAGACCACAGAGGATGATAATCAGCCCTCAGTAGCAACGCTTGACTCTATAATAGCTGTCCTGGCATTAACACAAAAGGACCAACACTACTACTCCAGATTTCACTTAATGTATTGTAGTTTTATGCATAAATTACCCTATCCAGTCTCCCCAGTCATCATATATATTTATTTATGATAATTTTTGTTTACTTTCTTCTGTAATAACTATTCAGTCCTAAAATGAAACCCATGTTGAAAAAAAAATTTTTAATTGACTGTATTTTGATGGTCTTCTATTTTGTGCAAACTTTCTCACAGTGGATTGGAAATAGACCAAATGGAATACATTTATCAAAGTTGGAAGAGTTCTGCCTATTTGTAATTAATGAAGGGTTATCTCTAAGTATTTTAGAGAATGTGTGGAAAAACATCTGCATTTAATTATAGCATACTTCCTTAGACAATGGGAATTGAATTAAGGAATATTTTGAAACCTCTATAGACATATAAAAGTATTAATGGTTGCTCAAGAACTTTATTGGTACAATGCTAGAAAATGTTTGTTTTTTACAGATCAACAATCTGACTCATGATAAGTATCAGATTTTCAATATAAAGGGCAGAAACTGAAAATACTGGGTGAACACAGAAAATAGAAAAGATAAAGGCTACATCTGCTCACTATTATTATCTATCCCATAGACCAGAAAAGGTCCTTCATATTAGCAAAGATTTGAATAAAATTCTGTAACATATATCCTGAGAAGGATTTCACTCTGAAGTTTGCTATGGATTGAGAATTTCACAAGAATAAATTAACAGCTTGTTATTCATTCTTCACAGACGAATTATCCTAAGCTGTTCTCATGGAAACAGTGGGACACAAAGAATAGGGTTTTAGTGCTTGTCCTACAGTATTGCAAAAAAAAAAAAAAAAAGAAAAAAAAAGAAAAATCAGATTTTTTTCTAGATGCTTACTGGTTCCAAATGCCACTTCTTGTCAAAGTCTATGTCAGTTCTGCAGGCAGTTTTCAATCTCCCAGTGGTAAGAATATATTCAAAGGCTGTGTGCTCAGCAGGGTAGAAGGCTTTCTCTGTGAATGTAACTATATCACTCATCAGTAACCTCCTACCAGAAGGGGACTTGTGTTTTCTTTCCTTTTAGTGACTCTGTGGGCTCCTGAATGCCAGTTACTGCCCTAAGACCTGGAGCAATATTCACATAATCTCTGTCAATAGTTCCTGCACATGCCATTGGTGCAAGAAAATGTCAAGACTGAAGGTCAAAGACCGCACATTCTAAAATTCATGTCCTTTATGGATCAATTTTCATAAACTGTACTCGTTGTTTTAGAAATACATGCAGTCTCACTCTTCGCTTTCTTCCTTTTATCCCAGAGAAGTTTATTTATACGAAAGGCAATCTGATATATAGATGATAGTGTGAAATTCTGATGCAATACAGAAAAGTCATTCTTCCCCTTGCACATCCTTCTTGAAGTATTTTACTATACCTGTCATCTTATAGTAGAAACACAGAAATCTTTGGGCTACTCAAAGAAAAGGTCATAGACTGCTTTGTAATACCTGACTGTAAGGTAGTACATTCTTATTCATGATAGATTTTATTTTTAAATCTTCATTGTGCTACAGGTAAATTATATGACAGGAAATAGCTTCATCATGTGTTTTTATAGTCTATATCCATTTTAATTGTTCAAAATTGATTGGAAAATGAATACAATTATTTGAAATCATTTTCTCTTGGTAGATGTTATATACAAATTACAGAGATCTATACTTCTTCAAGTAGACAAGTAAATTAAAATGGATCACACTATCTTCTCTGAATACTTTGTCAGATCAATTGTGTATATAAAATATTTTCAATTTACAACTTTCTCTAAAGAGCCGTATTTGGAACATGAGATTTAGAACAGAGTGTATACAAAGCCACTTATGCTTTTATTTTGATAAAGGTTAAATATATTCATTATAGAGAGAAGAGCACATAACATGTTAAGTATGCATATATCAGAGGGCTAAAAAGGGAGAGAACAAGAACAGACAGGCCTTAAAGTCACTGGGCTGATTACTAAATTCCAAACAGAAGCTCCATTCTCCCAGTTCCCAAGTAAATGAGATTATGAGGTAGAAAACTTTACTTTGAGTTCTCCTACAATCTGTATGACATTAGGCAAGTCACTTCGTAACTTGGGCGTTATCTATTTTCACTACTTAATTAAAAATTAAGGATTTTAGAACATGTGAGGAAATAGAAGTTATTCCCATTTTTGTAGTAAATGATTGAGGCTCAATAGAAATATCAAATAAAAATTATAAAAGTCCTCATTAATGGAGAAGTTTTTAATTTTTGGAGAAATCAAATTTCTATTTTTCTTAGTTCTACTGTTTATGGTTAATAAGCTAATTTGTCTAAAATCCAAATATGATAAATGTTTAAATTAAGAAAGGTTGTTTGTTTATATAATGAATATACTGATACTATTCAACTAATGTAGAAACGGGGGGGGGGGTGAGTGTATGCAC
>PVKE010009473.1:0-44763 GCA_004027555.1 Craseonycteris thonglongyai
GTGACGCCGGAGCTGCTGTGACGTGGGAGCCGCCATGACACCCGCCATGACACCAGAGCCGTTGTGACGCCGGAGCTGCTGTGACGTGGGAGCCGCCGTGACACCAGAGCCGTTGTGACCCTGGAGCTGCTGTGACCTCAGAGCCGCCGTGACCCTGGAGCTGCCCTGACGTCATAGCACAGAGGTCACGTAACTCAAGGAGGCTGTGGCTGAGACGGTGAAGACTTGAACCGGGCTGTGGGGGAGGGGGACATGGAGGAGCTCCTAGCGGGGGTTCCTGAGGAACTGGCTCATGACGAGGTGTGGGAACTGGAAGAGGACACAGAGCTGAAGAAAAGGAAAGTGCAGGGGTCGAGGAAGACGCAGAACCTTACAGAAGATACACGGTGAAGGGGTTAGTGGATGCTTCTGCAGACCTCAACAAGCTCCTCAACAAGTTGGAAACATGAACTCAACACCCGGAGGTTTTCATGATCCCAGAGGAATGGTCACGGTGCATTGGTGCATTATCTGCTTACAAACAAACCGATGGTGGAAAAAGAAACCAACCCAGCAAACCACCAGGGACGTGGTTCTGAAGCGTGACATGTCCTCAGGAAGAGCCTCAGGCAGTTCCTTCCGAAGGTTCTGGAAGAAGGTGTTGTCGCAGATGACAGCTCCATGCCTGTCACTGAAGACCTTCCGGTGGACAAGCTGTGGAGGCGGGAGACAGTGATACCGGTGACCCCGACCCTGTGTAAGCCCAGGCTCATGTGTGTGTCTGTGTCTTCGTGCCTAACAGAAACATTTAAAAAGTAAAAAAAAATTAAAATAGAAAAAAAAAAAGCTTATTGTGTTGTGCTCCCAGATCGCGATTCCAACAGCAACCAAGACACCAACTCTGATGCAAGTACAAACAGAGGTTTTATTGCTACAAGCTCGAGCCTGGTCCATCAGTCTCCCAGTGCAACTAGGAGAGAACGGCCGAGTCCCGTTGGGCGGGGTGTTTTAAAGGGAAAAACTGCGAGCAGGAAGTTAGGCTTGTTGTGTCGCCATCGGATTGGATAGCGAGGGTGACCCTTGGTTTTATTGGATGGGGTAGATTATTTGATGGGAGGGGGGCGGGATCAGGGGGGAACAAATCTTTAGTTTCTTTTTCCTTAGGTTTCGTTTTCCTGGGATTCTGGAAGGTCTCAGGGTGGGGCCCATGTCATAAAATGGCGTCTCCTAGTCTACTAAATGGCGCCCTCTAGTCTCTACATTTGAATAAGGATAGAAAGAAAATAATTTTGTCTGGCTGTATATTAAGCTGTTATTAGAAAAGAATCAGAAGTTAAAAAATTTTAAAAGTTTATAAAGTAAAAAAGTGACAGTAAGCTAAGATTAAGTAATTATTTTATTGAAGAAAGAAAAGTACTTTTAAAATGAATCTGGTGTAACCTGAGTGTACAGTATTTATAAAGTCCACAGTAGTGTGGACTTCAGGCCCTCCCATTTACTCACCACTCACTGACTGACTCTCCTACAACAACTTCTGGTCCTGTCAGCTCCATTCATGGTACGTGCCCTATGCAGGCGAGCCATTGTTTATCATTTACTTCCAGCTTTTATGGTACCTTTTCATCGTTTAGATACACAAATACTTACCATTGTGTTATAATTGTCTACAGTATTGGATACGGTAACGTGCTGTACAGGCTTTGTAGCCTAGGAACAATAGGCTATTCTAGATAGCCTAGGTGTGCAGTAGGTTCCACTATCTAGGTGTAAGTGCACTCTGTAATGTTTACACAATGATGAAATCACCCACCAACTCACATGAAGGAAGGCATGACTAATTTAATACAGGCCAGTCACATCCAATCCATTGGCTGTTTTTATAAATAAAGTTTCATGAGACTCAGTTATGCTCATATATTTAAGTATTGTCTGTGGCTGCCTTCATGCTGAAAGATGGCAGAATGGAGTAGCTGCAACAATGTATCACCCACAAGCCTATAATATTCACTGTCTGACCCCTCACTTTATATAAAGGGGTGATAGCAAAATGTTGGAAGCCCTAAAAAAGGAAAAAGAGAACAGTAAGATACCATGGAGGGAGAGTCTTCTGAAAGCATCTGCCTTTAGGGCTGAAGGAGCAAAGGGAAAAAATGTAATTATTAAAACTTGGAAGGTTGGAGCAGAGGCCTCACCAGAAAACCTAAGACCTTCAAGGAAGGAATGACTTGGTGTTGGCTGTGGTGTCACACAGGGGGCACAAGGAGGCCGTGAGTATTGAAAAGCCTGCACACTGTAACCAGCTGCTGTTTCTAGAATGAACCACCATGGCAGGTGTATATAAAGCCTTGCTGCTTGGCACTGACAGGAACAGGAAGCGATATGAAGGAGCAAGTCCCTCTTCCTCTTCCAGCCTACCAGTTCCCTTAGAGGCAGAGTGCAACTGGGAGCAGTGGCAAAGGGGAAACATGCTTGCAAGGTCTCAGCCCAGCCAGTGTCACAAAAGCAGAGAATCGAAGCACAGGCTCAAGGCTGAAACACAACAGCCAGTGAAAAGTGGCACAAGCCACGTCTTGGCTACTCAGTATTCATCCGCACGCTTCTACTCATATCTGAACTTCCATCAGCAACATGAACAACTCTACAGCTTCCACCTAACAACATACAGCTATCCTTCGTTCAAGCCAAGATAATCTCATCCTCTCCCCTAAATGAGGAGATTCAAAGTGGTAATGATTATTATACCCATTCTTTAGTATGTGTTAATTACTTTCCCAAATCAGTCATAGTCCTGTCAAAATATTCTGTTACTGAAAGGCTAGATTGTAAAGTTGACTGCCATTAACAAGGCTTCTATAAGATGTTAAGGAAGAAGAAAAGAGAGGAAGAAATTGGTACACACACACACACACACACACACACACACACACAAGCAAGAAAGAAAATACAGACTTTGCAAATTGAATTCACCCTTTTGAAAAATAAATTCACCCTTTGCAAATAAAATTCACCCTTTGCAAATTGAATTCGCCTTTTGCAAATAAAATTCACCCTTTTGCAAATCAAGTACTTTTACATATATTTAAGAAAACAGAACAAAGCTAACTACATAGTTAAAAAGAAAAAATGTTATAATTCATACAATTTCATAATTACATATGGAGATGAAGATATATATGAACACTGTGTGCAGATACGTACGTATGTAATTCACTTCTACAGTATTGAAGCACATTTGAATGTAATCCGCAATCATTTCAATGCATTCCTAATGGAACTCATGTTTAATTGTGTATGTTCTGATTCTAAAATTTTTTGACTAATCTTTTTTAAAGTTATGGAAGGATTTTCTTCAATTATTTGCTCAATTTTGCTTAATATCGCCGGAGTTAATTTAAAAGGCTGATTACCACCACGCTTTTTTCTAGCAAACCACAATTTTTGTTGTATTGCTTGATAATGGACTTTGCCGTATTTTTATTTATATCAGCTATTTCTGCCGATTCATTGATGGTTTTACCATCATTGTAGCAGTTTATTAGGATGTTTTTTTTTTAATCAAAACTTATACGGTTGTATGTATTTGGACGATTTCGTGGAACAGGACGGCTTGAACTTGTGCTTGATGATTCTGGTGAGTTGATTTGCACTTGTCTGCCCGAATGCATTTTAACTGGGCTTTCAGAACTTGATTCAGAAGATGTATTCATTGTAGCCCTTTAAAATTAAAAAGTTTTAAAAATGAAATTATTAGCGTTTTGAATCTTTAATATGCATATTTACCACAGAATAATACTATTTGTAATACCTGTGCCTAAGGATTACACAGACAGTCAAACGTATTCTATTCAAATACAAGTTATTGATTCTAAATATTTAAAACTACTATATATATGGAGATGGCCAACTGAAATCCTAGAAGCGCACTTCAGATATAATACTTTTGTTGTATAATATTATAGGATTATTTATAATGATTGAACAACATTCCCATATTAACAGAAAAAGGCAATCTTAATATGTTTGGTTTTTAGGTAACGTTTCCATATCAACTCTGTGCACAGTTGACTGATGAAAACAAAAACAAGTTACTACAGGAGAACCGACATATGTTAAATTATGTATGTATGAGTTTTTGATTTTTTACTGTGTAGTTAAAATTATTTAATGTTTTAAAAAATATATATGTAAAAGTACTTGATTTGCAAAAGGGTGAATTTTATTTGCAAAAGGGTGGATTCAATTTGCAAAAGGGTGAATTTTATTTGCAAAACCTGTAGGCATAGTAAGTTTCTCCCCGTACTACTTACCTCATATTTCTTTTGTCCTCAGCCAAGACCTCATCTGGTAAAGATCTTTACCTGGTGGTGCAATTAAAATTTTCGTTCCTGAAGGATTGGAATTCTCAATTCTATTTTGTTGTTGTTATTATAGTTTTCCATTAACCCAGTACAAGGAAGTACTGAAAGGAGCCCCAGAGAATCTTCTGGTCCAGACATAAGTCGTCGTCTCTTTTTTTTTAAGATTTATTTTATTGTTTTTGATAGAGACAGAGAGAGACAGAGAGAAGGGGGAGGGCCCAGAGCAGTCTTCACAGTTGTACATCATCAGTTTTTAACATGGTTTCATTCCACACAGGTGGGTGGGGGCCACTCAGGGCAGGAACTGGGCTGGGGGTCTCCTGCTTGGGCCAGGGGCTGAACTGGGGGGCAGGAAATGAACTGGGGGCCTCCTGCATGGGAAGAACATCTCAGTTTAGCATGTGGGTCCACATGGGCGGGGCTGGGATTTAATCCTCGGTCCCCGGGGCTGCAAAGCTAGTAGCTTAACTCGCTGAGCCATCCCGGCTTCCCCAGACGTAAGTCTTCTGGCTGTTATGGTGTAATAGCAACCCAATTTCCCCTCCACAGTTGGGATCCATATCCTCAGCCAGTAGAGCTACTCCCTTTTCTGCTTGTTAGTTCAGTGTCATAAGGAGCCACAATGTCCACGAGTTAGTCTCATCTCTCCCAATGGAACTATTATTGTGTCCCCCAGTAGAAGCCTTTCTGCTTGGGGTGAAGATCTCCAAACAGCAGAGTTCAAAGTTGCTAGGGTGGGAAGCAAAAATCCTACAAATGAATGTGATAGTGAGAGGAGTGATTCCCACCTCCACCCCATGGTTCCTGGCCCCTTCCACAAGTCTCCTTGTCAACAGTCTTTCAGGCCTACTCTTCCAGAACCTACCCATCCCGCAAAACTATTAGCAACTAACTGTCCATGTATTAATGTGGCTCAGGCATTCGAATTCTCTATTGGTCCACACAAAGTGGACAACCAAATGTACTGCTTCTCAAAATTCTGACCTCTGGTGGATTCCCCTTCACTGTCCTTCAGGACTACCTCTGTGCCAGGCTGGAAAGCTGAAGCTGTCCATTTCTGGTTGGTACCAGCCAAGTCTAGCCTCTGCCATCTCTCTTGCCACTTCACATCGTGCTCTTTCTTTTAGGTCTTCAAGTCTTTGGCTCAGCCCAGAATGCCTTTTCCTCTCTGTCTGCCTGTGAATCAGCTCCGAACAGTATTGTATCTCTAACTCTGTTCCTGGGCCCTTGGCAAACATCTCTGCTATCTGCTTGTTTCAGTGCTTTTATTATTTGTGCTACCCAAGCATCAGCTGTGGTCTCCTTAGGATTTAGACTAGACCAGCATCAACCAGCATTCCATTTTTGCCTCAAAGTCCAAAGCTCTACTCAAAATACTTGCGTAATCTCAGGTAGCTTGGATTCTCCATCACTGATTTTCAAATCTGGAGTTTGGACATGCTATCTCTTATTTTTGACTTATTAACCTGGCTGTGAAATTAAACTCTGCTTTCAATATGTAACATGCTATTTTAGATGGGATTAAAAAAATCTGTTTATTCTTTGTGTATAACACCGTTCTGCAAACTTTTCTTATAAAAGGTCAAAGGGTAAATATTTTTGGCTTTGGAGGTTGTAACTATTGTTGCAACTATTTCATTATGCTGAGAAAGCAGCCACAGACCATAAGTATATAAATGGGTATGTCTTTGTTTCAAAAAAACTTTGATAAAAATTAGTGGCAGGCCACATTTGGCCAGCTGGTGGGTTGTTGTTTGTTGAGCTCTGGAAGGTAAGAAGGTTTCTGTTTTGGGGAACAATGGCTTAAAATAACTGGAGAGATAAGCAGGGACCTTCAGGCAAAGCTTTGCAAAGATTTGGTCCCATTTTAAGAACAAAGGCCAGTGAAGGGTTTTTAATAGGGCAGTTGCACAAAGAAATTTTATATTTTAAAGATCTCATGCTGCCTTTTCATCATAGGAAAATTACTCTTCTAAGCTTCAGTTTCCATATTTATAACATCACAGGAAAAACATCTATGTTTAGAGCAGGGGTGTCCAAGCGTTTGGCTTCCCTGGGCCACAGTGAAAAAAGAATTGTCTTGGGTCACATATAAAATACACTAACACTAACAATAGCTGATGAGCTAAAATAAATAAATAAATAAGATTGCAAAAAAAAAAATCTCAGTGTTTTAAAGAAATTTATGAATTTGTGTTGGGCTACATTCAAAGCTGTCTTTGGCTGCATGCAGCTCATGGGCTGCGGTTGGACAAGCTTGGTCTAGAGTTTGAGAAAATCATGTGAAGTAAGTGATAGCTATAAAATACTTATCCCAGTGTCCATCTGGCATATCATTAGCATTTATGAATAAAGCTAATGTTATTTTTTGTGCATATTCAGTCCAGTTATTCTTTTTTTATGCTTAAGTAGTAGTTTTATAGTTCCTTTATATAAAAACCAGACTCTTCTTGTAAAGGTCATTGCTAGACCCATATATATACTTTTGGGAGTAGAACCCTTTTATATTACTCTGTGGTAGAACTATTGATTTCTGTATAGTTATCTTGTATCTAGCCATCTTACTGAACTCTTATTAATTCCTATATTGCATCAGCTAATTTTTTTGATTTTCTTGGTTATTCAGTCATATTATCTGCACACAGTTTATTTCCTTTACAAACCATTATTTGTGAATTAGGGGGTTGGGAGAGGCAATAAACATAGGAATTCAACTTGAATTTGTTTGGAGGATAGTATTTATCCTTGGAGTCCAAGCCAGAATTGCATATTATAATACAAACAGATTGATGGGGAAGCGATCCATAATTTAAATTACCTCAGCAGTTGAATAGGATGGTAATTGCAATGATTGCATAAGACACCATTTGAAAATTAAAAGTTGGCTATGTAACCTGCCAGGTGGAATAGAAAACAGGCTATTATTATATGATTGAGTTTAATGTGCTGTTTATATGACCTTCACATTCCCCATGTGAAATTATACTTTTATTCCATCTTGAACCAAGAAAAGATCAGAGGAGTTTAAATACACACCTCTTCCCCCACACCCTATTGTTAATTTTGAATATAAAATGGGTTTCTTGGTTTCTAGAATTGCTAATGATACTTGTCACTCAAAAAATATTATGCACATTTAAATGTAAATTAGAATGGAGGGCATGTGCTTCCTAGTGTAGTTCCTAACATACAATAGGAGCTATAGACTAAATATTTGTGACACTCCCCAAATGTATATTCTGAAACCTCACCCCCCAATGTAATAGTATCAGGAGGTGGGGCCTTTGGGGAGTGGATAACTAATGAGAGTGAAGCCATTACAAACAGAATTAGTAGACTTATAAGAGAGACACCCAGAGAGCTCTTGTATCCTTTTCCATCCCATGAGAACACAGCAAGAAGAGGGATGTCTATGAACCAGGCAGAGGACCCTCACCAGCATTGCATCTGCCAGTGCCATGATCTTGGACTTCCCAGCCTCCAGAACTGTGAGAAATAAATGTTTGTTGTTTAAGACACCCAGTTTATGGAATTTTTTTTTATATCAGCCTGAACTGACTAAGATAATAGGTATACAATACATATAGTTTTCCACTCCCCTCCTCTTTCAAGGCATGTGTCCAAGGACTGTGGCCAATAACAGTAGATTCTCCATTAATCAGAACTCAAGCAACTGGCACTCTCAAGCAACTGGCAAAAAAAGTCTTAAGCAATAACACTACATTTATTTGTCCTGGGTACCAGTTAACTGAGAATCTACTGTATTTTCAGTTCCCCAGTTTTAAGTTCTTACCATGCCCTTCAAAGTCTACATAGTTTGCCTTCTGTCTTTTCTCCTCTCTTCTTCTACCACTTTTCCCTTGCTTCCTTTACTCCAGTCTCAAAGGTCTTAATGCTCCTTAAGCCTTTGCACTGGCTGCTCCTTCTGTCAGTAATATTGTTTCCTCATACTCACACAGCTCTTTGTCTTTCGGGTTTAATCCAACTCTTTGATCAAATTCTGCTTCTCAGAAATGAGAACTTCCACAAACATCCTAAGTTATCATTTGCTTTCTCATCACTCCATTCCTCCTGGTGTTTAATATTCTGAATAACACTTATCACTAGCTGACCCTTTTATATATTTATTTTATTTGTTCCCATATTTATTGCCTCCCCTAAACCCCTAACACTATTAAAGTGAACTGTGAGAATGTCAACTATACAAAGATAGGGGTTGTACTTGCCATGCTCTCTGTTCTATCCCTCATGCTTGGATAGTGCCTGGCACATACTGAGTGCTTAATACATATTTGTTGAGTAAATAAATGAATGAATATTCCAAGATTTAGCACATTATTGATGATGATGTGCAATAAAGTGATTTTTGACTTAGCAGAAGCAGACATATGCTGATAGTTCTTGGGCGGGGCGGGGGCTTCTTGGGGGCTAAAGTCCTGAAGCTTATGCATTGCTATGGATTGAATTGTGAATTTTGAAGCTTAGGCCTTCAGAGATATTTAGTGTATATATCTGCTCAACTCTGGGAATTCCAACCCTTGCCATGAAAAGAACATGTTCCAAGGAAGCCACTGTGCCTAGAAGGACTAGAGACACATGGAGAGGTAACCTGAATCTAGATGCCATACCGGTTTGTCTAGATCAGCCAAACTCAGTCAGTCTAAGATGTATGAGTTAGAGATAAATGTTTCTTGTTGTATGCTACAGGTTGTTTGTTAATGCAGCAAGAGATGATGGGAACATGCATCATTTTTCAAACCATTTTGATGACAGAATCCTTTTGTCTTCATGGAGCAGTTGCTAAGACAAGCTTGAGCCTTTTCAGTTAAGAAGAATGATGACCTTCTTATCTTTCAAACAACTTTACACGAATATCACTTTATTCTATGAGACTTTTGGTGAGTGTTGGAGAGAAAAAATTCCTACATTAGATTTAAATGATGGTAAATTAAAAAAAAAAATTAACTGCGTCATTTCTTAAAATGTGTATTTCTATTTTGAATTACTATGAACTTGAATAGGAAGAGGAAAGAAAAGAGAGAATCACTCATGCACTTTCAGTTTGCCAATTAGCAAGATTATATACTCCCTGGGAAGTGGTTATTGGCATGGGCTCAGTGGCTCAGTAATGTCGGAGTTGATACCTTTGTAATTCTCTTGCCCTTTTCTTTGTGATCACAGGATGATTCCAGCTCCAGCCATCTGATCTTCAAGGTCAGCTTCTTTTTTTCTTTTAAAGGCTAGTATACTTTTTAATCATAAAAACAAAATATTTTCCAGATCTACTCAGAACCTTTCCACTTACAGCTGAATTGTATCCCATGACCACCTGTAGCCGCAAGGGAGTCTGGAAAATCAAATAGCTTTTCCAAGCTCAGCTCAAGGCAACCGTTAGAAAAAGTGAGTTGTAAAAGTTGATTGGACCAGTCAATCAACTGACTGTTGACATAAAAATTGGAATTTCTATCAATATTTCAGTCTTCTTGGAGGACATTCTAGGAAGGAAGCTTGCATAATGATTTGTCACTTCTCAGATGGTCCTGTCTGTGGGAGAAGGAGTAGCTTATCTGGTTTCTGAGAATGATGAAGAGTTGCCTCCTTGTATATTATCTGTGCCTGCTGGTGAAGTATGCTTTTCCTCTCTTCTTCCTTTTGTTATCTCCATTGCTGTTTTCCAGATGCTCTGCTTAAGCAAAGGCAAGAAAAGGCAGAAATCTTAGCTGCAAGCAATGGGATCAGGTTCAAGCACCATTGATGAAGCTGATGTTCCGGTACTTCTTATCTCATAGTTTTTAATGGGTCAAAATTTTTGAGTCGAGAAGAGCATTGCTGAACCCAAACACCTTCATTTTTGTGCTTTCAGTTTACACAATTTCACAGTCACTGAACAATAATAACTTGATGAATTTGGCATCACAGGGATTCTTTAACCCTACTTTACTGACGAGGAAACAGCCTGGAGAGGGAAAGTGTGATACCAAAGTGAGATACACACAGCTAGTGTTGGCATAGCAGAACTCAGATCTGCTCTTTCTGCTTCAGTATGTGGCACTGCTGCTCCTATGGCACCTATTCTACATTCCCTTTGTGCACTGTCATCAATTCTCCTTATTCTGTAGTATCTGTTTTTGCATCCTCTTGTCATCCATCCTGCATTTTCCCCTTCAGCCCAGGAGAGCAGTATCTCAGCAATCGGTCAATGTTAATATGCCAGCAATTTCCCAGAGCTTAGTTGCTGAGGAGTTTTGATTTATTATTCTAAGTGTGTTTCTTAGGCAACATTGATTAATGATCAACTTCTATATTGCAAAGTAATCATAGGGCCTGATGAAACTGTTCAGGAAGCAGAGGTGGCCTCTTGAATGAGAATAAGATGCTCAGCCTTATACAAGATTACCTGTGGTTGTCATTCTACAGATTTTTAGTTGATGTTACACTAACTCAACACTTAAGCTTTCAGACTTCTTACAAGGATATTGGCCACCAGGTTATAGCTTTTTGCTGTGTTGTCTATGAGTGCATTTTGGAGTAGGGTCTTGTCAAGTATAGTATTATAGAATAGTTTTTGGATCTTAGTTCTATTTTTTCCCCCAGTGGTAAGCGAAGCCTAACATACAATTTACTCTCAAATGTTTGTTGAACAAATAAATGAATGAATGGAACTTTGGGTAGTATATGCATTGGCCCTGGCTGGTCACAACTTCTTTCTGTAGGTTTCCTAGACATTCACATATAGTGTAAGGATTCCAGAAGTCTTCCTGATTCCACAGTGATTGGGTGGCATTCAGTCACTTTGAAAAATTTCAGGAAGGAGGCAATAGAGCACTATTGTTAGTCACCTCTGAGATCTGATGGATTAGGTTTGAATAGTATCTCTCCTTTTCTAGCTCAGTAACTTTAGGCAAGTTTTTTACCCCATTGCAGCACAGTTTCTTTATCTGTAACATAGGATTTATATTGTCACTATCTAGTTCATGGGTGGAGCAGGATTAAATGAATTAATGCATGGTGGGTGCTTAGCACTTTGCCTGGCACCTAGTAAGCCCTCCTATTTCTGTTAACTCAAGACCTAATGAAGATGACATTAAGAGTAGCTGAGCATGACTGCATCCACCCGATAGAATGAGAACTCAACTGAGTTTGCTATAGAATTAGTTCAAGCCAAACATTTACAATTATCCTGAAAGGAAGTCCATACATATTAAACCAAGACAACTAGTCTGCCAGGCTAAGAGGATAAAGTCTATTCTTGTTGGCTTGGTGCTAGTTCTCTTTGTGTCCAACACATTCTTCTAATCCTATTTGCATTTTTCTCCCTGTCCTTGGACCTCTTTGTCTATACTGGGATAGTGCTTTGGACTTGTTTCTGGACCTTAATTTTCAGTATCTGCCTCGGCAATTTGTCAAAGTTCACATTGCTAACAACAAGTACATTTTCAGCTCTGTTCCCAGAGACCTGGCTTTCCTCCTCCAATTAACTCTGCAAAACGCCTGCTATATTTGCCCATGAAAGTTTATAGGTTTTTTTTTTTTTTCTAATTTCCTCAGCTCTTTATCTTGTACCCATCTTGGGACTTGTACTTTGGCATTTTTTTTGTTGATACATAGTTATAGAGAGTAAAATGCACATATTTTTAAGTGTACAGTTTAATGATTTTGGCAAATATTTACAGTTATGTCTTCCAAATCTATGTCAAAATATGGAGCATTTTTATCACCCTAGAAAGATCCATTATACCTATCTATTTTCCATCAACCCCCCTTCCTTCAAAGGCAACTGTTCTGCTTTCTATCTTTACAGATTAATTTTGCATGTTCTTGAACTTCTTTTTCTGTCTTATACCTGTCAAATTTATCTTTGTTGTTGCACAGATTAGAAGTTTGTTCCTTTTTTATTGTTCAGTGTTCTATTGTATGAATATCCTATGATTTATTTATCTTTTTGGGATTGATGAACATTAGGGTTGTTTCCAGTTTTAAACTATTACGAATAAAGCAGCAATTAACATTCTATCCTAAGAATTTTTGTGGACATATGTTTTCACTTACTTTTGTGGAACTAAGAGTAGAATTGCTGAATCATAAAGTAAGTGAATGTTTATAGGAATTGACAAGCTGTGCTCCAGAGTGGCCATCCTATTTTGCATTTCTAGACCTTCAGGTGCTTGGTGTCCTCACTAGCACTTAGATATGGTCAGTCCTTTTTATTTTAGCCATTCTAATGGATGATGACTAATAATGTTGGCCATTTTTTAGGTGCCTTGTGTTTATAGCTAGTTCACATTTCTCCTATTGATGCGAGAGCAAGTTACCAATTGGAATCTAAACTGAACACTATTTCCCCCCTGATTTCAGATTGTGGATATCACCCCTTTCTGTGTGTAACTTTTGTGAATACTCTGTGATGGTTAATTTTACGAGGTCTATCTGAAAAGTACCCAGCCATGTGATATGAAAAACAAGCATTTACTGAAGAAGATACAAGGTACAAAAAGTATTGTACACAGGACAATGACGCCTCAGTCCCCTTCAAAGTAGGCACCTCTGTTGTTTTCAGCCCTTACACGTTCCACATTCTCAGGTGTTCTGCTTGCTGCAGGTCTTCCAGAATGTGGATCATTTTCAACCTGCTTGCTGCAGGTCTTCCAGAATGTGGATCATTTTGACCATCTTTGAAGTGTTTGCATCACACTTTTATTTGTGCAGCACTCGTTACATCATCCCCCAAAACCTTATGAACCATTCGAGTAATTTCCATGAAGGAATGTTCAAGTTTAACATAAAATTTTATGTAGATTCATTGCTCTACTCACTCAGTCACTTTAAATGCTACGGCTACCCAGTATACATTTTCACTCAAGGGCATCTAGCACCCCCACTGATGAGTACAGTGACGTTGTCATTCTTCACTCACTAGCATTCCAGTCCACTCTCCCTGGCTACCAGGTTACATCAGTGTTGTGCAAATCATTCTTGTTGTGTTAACAATGGCTGAACTTTTTTTTCTGGACAGACTTCCTATGTGTCAACTTGACCGGTCCACGGACTACCTAGATATTTGGTCCAACATTATTCTGTGAGCATGTTTTTGATGAAAATTAACACTTAAGGCAGTAGACTCAGTAAAGCAGATTGTGCTTCCTAATGTGGGTGGGCCTCAGTCAGTTGAAGGCCTGAGTAGAACAAAAAGGCATCCGGCCCCCCTGTGAGTAAGAGGGAACCCCTCCTGCCTGCCTGCCTGCATCACTTGTTTCCTGCTTTCAGACTTGAACTGAACCATCTGCTCTTCCTGTGTCTTGAGCCTGCAAGCTTTTAGATCAGAACCTACACCTTCAATTCTCCTGAGTCTCCGGCTTACCAACTGTAGATCTTGACACATGTTAGCCTCCATAATCGCATGAGCCAATCCCTTATCATAAATCTCTTTGTAGCTATATATCCTATTGGTTCTCTTTCTGTAATACTCCTTCCCCTTCCACCATCCCCCCCTTTCACCATCCCCCCCCCCCAAAGTGTTTTATTTCAGCTCTATTTCTGCACAAGCATTTATACATAGCCCTGTGGTAGCTTCATTAAAATGGCCATGGGGGGAAGCTGGGATGGCTCAGTGGGTTAAGTGCTCAGTTTGCAGCCCTGGGAACTGAGGATAGAATCCTGGCCCTGAGCCTTGTGGACCCATATGCTGAACTGGGACGTGCTTCCTATGCTGGAGGCCCCTGGCCCAGTCCCCACCCTGCGCAGCACCTGCCCACCTGTGTGGAACGAAACCATGTCAAGAACTGATGATGTACAACTGTGGAGATGGCTCTGGGCCCTCCCCCTTCTCTCTCTCTCTGTCAAAAACAATAGAATAAATTTAAAAGAAAACCGGCTATAATTGTGTTCAGTGCTTTCATTTAACATCTTTGGGATTGCAATTAAAGTCCTTGTAGAAAAAACTTATCTGAATTATCTTAAGACATTCAAAGTGACCACATTCAGAAATGATGACCTCTCATTAGCACTATGAAAGGGAACCACTGGGTGGTGGACCCCTGGCTCAAACATTCTTTAATGAAATTTTCCAAACTGAAAGATACCATCTGGCAGCATAAAAATGAAATGGTTCTTGCCCTCCTAATAGCTGACTGACTAATAGAATAACCAGAAGGATAAGCCTCCTTGGGCAGAGGGTGATTATGGAAGCTGATGGATGCAGAGGCACCGCAATAGAGATCTTTATTCTCATTATGGGATGCATGCAAACCTTCTTTTCCCATGATGTGATCTCAAGCAGAACATTCTGGAAAACAGAACTCACATGAATCAAAAGCGGGTGTACAATGCTTCAGAGACTTGAAGGGCATGTTTCTGCCTTTCTCCTCCTTTTAAACAACCTGCTTATTTACTCCCTTGTTTATGTATCTACTAGCTTATTTATGTATCTATTATATGAAATGTTTATATATTATTTATTTATTTACCTACTAGACATAATGTTTATTTATTTACTTTAAGTGTATGAACAGAATGAGTGACTTCTCCAGATGCTGGTAAAATATAGCCCACTCCCTTTTTAATTTTTCTAATTAACCATCCTTCATACTCATATTTACAAGCCCAATGTCTTCCCTCTTGTAAACCTCCATCCCTTCCCCAGATTACACGGGAACCCCAGGAGGAGGCTACATGGTATGAAGGGAGGTACTTTGATTTCCAAATACAGGCAAAGAGAGAATTAGTGATTTGGAAACTGCCCCACCCAGCTTGGTGCATCTTTTGCTCACTGCTGAGGGCCCTGCTTGGCCTGTTATGTGGGCTCCCACCACCCTGCTAGCCTGTTTGTAGCTCAGGAATTGCTTCTAGTGCTGGGCTAACACCAGGCTTTTGCCACCTATGTCCAAGGCCTTGTAAGCAGCCCCTTTGCAACCTTGGTGTCTGTTTCTGAAAACTCACAATCTCAGTGCATTCTGGAGATGCTAGTAGCTTTGTTATCATCATCCTAGAGGAGGGCTCCCCCTGCATCCCTCTCTTCTCAGAACACTCATGGTCGCCTTGACGAATCTTCCCACACGCTTCCCAGCTGCCAGGTCAAAGGTATAGAAGGGGCAGCTCTTGTCAAACCATGAGGACCTCATTGCTATGCCCTCTAGGGGAGTGGAGGCCTGTGAACCTGAAACCTGCCCACCTAGGACTTCAGAGATGATGCTGAGGGGACGTGCTCTAAACAGTTTCCAGTGTCTACATGGCCAAAGTAACAGCCTGCAGTTCTCCTTCTGCAACATCTTAAGAAACAACTCACCAGGCATTTTGCTACGAAAGTAGTGTGTGTCCATTGTAGGAGATTTAAGAAATACAGATAGATAGAGAAAATAAAACCACTCATCCATCCATGGTTCTACCATCTAGAGTTACCCAGTGTTGACGTTCCCTATGTATCCTTTCAATCTCTTTTCCATGTACCTACCTACACACACATACACACGAGATTGAATGATTTAGTATTGTATGTTAAACATTTTTTTTTCTCTTGATAAACTACTCGTGAATTCCTTCAAAGGTGTGCATTGAATGGCTACTGCTTGCTAGGCAGTGTTCTAGGCACTGAGTATACAGCAGTAGCAAAAATCCTTGTCCTCAAACATCTCACTTTCTAGAGGGGGTGGGCTCAGATAGAGAAGCAACCGAAATAATAAAAAGATGTTATTTGTCGAATAAACATGAAAGGGAAAATATAAAGAAAGGAAGGGATCTCTGAAGTGTGTTAGTGTATTGAGGAAAGTTGACATTTTAGATGGGATGCCTCATGAACATGGTGACTTTTGAGGAAAGTTCTGGAGAAAATGACGGCTGAAGGAGAAGAGTATTCCCAGGCACAGAGAACAGCCAGTGCAAAAGCCAGAGTGTGTAGTCTGCCTGGATTGTTGCAGGAACTGTGAGGAGACCGACCAGGGCAAGTGGAGAAAACAGAGGGAGGAGTGGGGACAGAGACATGGGGAGAGAGCAGCTTATGAAGTGGCCTCCATTTTGAGGCTCCTTCCTTGTTGCTCACCATCTTTTGGATTTGTAAGGGCTGCTTCCTTACAGGCTGTCATTTAGGAAGCCCACCACCCTTTCCTGGATTTCACGGTGTTTTAGTTTTTCAGCGTGATCAGCTACTTGGTGTGGTTTTCACTTAGTGAGTGTCATGCTCCAAGGAAGGAAAGCACATGACAGGAGATGGGTGCTTGGGGTCAGCCCATTTCTGCAGGTGGAGTGACATTTTGAGTCATCACCTTAATGTCCATTCCTTTGGGGCTTATGAAGGCACGATGCTGGCTGTGGACCTCTAGGCCAGAAATGGCAGCCTTCCTGGCCCTGAGCAAAATGAACAGGAGGATGTGATGCCTGATCAATTTACATGACAGAGAAAGGTAACAATAGGGAGAGTTAGAGAAGCTAAGAACAAAGAGAGATATACAAGAGGAGACCCAGAAAGGGAGAGCTGGAAATCTTTATAAAATTAATAATCTTGCTTTTCTGATGAAAAAGTAAAGCATGCGATTAGAGAAAATTTGGAAAGTTTACAAAAGAGTAAACACGTTTAAGCCATTTAGTCCCATATCTAGAGAGAGCGATGCAATGTTTTATTGCTTTCCATCCAGCTATTCATGCAATCATGTGCGTATGCAGTTTTGAAGCTTGTTTCTTGTCATTTAAAATCATGATTTTTAATCATCATATAATTCTACCACTTTTGTATTGATTGAATCAGTAAATGAACCAGTATGTAATTAATGCTATCATTTCCTTATTGTTGGATGCTTTGGTTGTTCTTAATATTGTACTATCATAAATAATGCAGCCATGAAACCCTTCATCAAGCATCTTTGACTGTATCTCTAAATATTTTATTAGGGACGAATTCCTAGGAGGGAGATGACTGGCACAAGCAGATGAATTTTTCTTTTTTAAATGCCTGAAGCCTCAGAGGGAGGTGGTTGAAAACTTCCTTGCAATGATATTTAATTTAACTCGTCATGAACAGGTGACTGGATTCAGATCACTTGGTAGCAGTTCCCCCTTGGATTATAATAAAAATATTTGGGGGAAGCACAAGGTGTCTTATATCACATTTGGGACTTGATTATTTTCAGAAAAATCCAACTTAGAGCTAAAAGGCATAAAAATAGAATCAATGTAAAAAAAAAAAGTAAAGGAAACTTAAAAACATTGTGTGGTTCTTAATTAATTCTATCTGACCAAAAACAACTATTGAAATGTATTACATTTATTAGACAATTAGACATTTGAATGATTGAATTTTGATATTAATAATAATCAGGTATTGTTGACCATTTAGGTGTGATGTTAACAAATGATTTCTTATCTTTTAGAAGTATATTTGGAAACAATAAAGATGAAATGTTCTGATGTCTGGGTTTTAATTCCTAGTTTGCAGGGGGAGGGGACTGGGACAGAGAGTTGATGGAGCAGCATGGGCTGAATGTTGATGGTAGTTGGGGCTGGGGGCTGGGCCCATAGGGGCTCATTTATGTCAGAGGTCAACAAACTATGGCTCGAGGGCCAAATCCAGCCTACTGCCTGGGTTTATAAATTTTATTGGAACACAACCCTATCTGTTTTCACATTTTCTCTGGCTTATTTTGCATTACAATGGTAGAGTTAGGTTGTTGTAATAGAGACCATCCATCCACAAAGCCTAAATATATATTGTCTGGTCCTGTCCAGAAAGAGTGTGCCAACCTTTCATTTACTATTCTGACAGTTTCTGCTTATGTTTAAAATCATTCATAATAAAAATGTTTAAAATACAATTAATGTAAAGGATCTATATTAAGGTGACCAGACGTCCTGCTTTTGGCAGGACAGTCCCGATTTTTAACAATTTGTCTCATGTCCCACGGCGTTTTAAAAATGTCCCAATTTTTGGAAAGAATGCACGACAAGCTAGGGAACGGCGGGAGATAGACCCAATTTTTTATCAAGAACCCCCTCCCCCCCGGTCAATGGTGTCCTGCTTTACCAATGTTAACATCTGGTCACCTTAATCTATATGGTTCATACAACTACTACCATAGAACAATGTTCATCTGCTAATGTCTCAGTCACATTAAATCACAGCTGAAATGCATGACACACATAATAAATTGCTAAAGTACCTATAGGCCATTCTTCTATAAAATTTTATGATTCTGCATGGGTATTGAATGCATGATAGAAACTTCTCAAGGCATGCTCTAGAAATTAAGTCTCCTTCCCTGTTCTGTCTCTCATTCCCCCAGTTCTCCACCCTGGTTCTTCTTGTTTATTCTTCCAGAGTTTGTCTCTGCATGTAGAAGCACAATTTAAATATATAGTATCATTTCTCTCTCTCTCTCTCTCTCTCTATATATATATATATATATTTCCTTTTTGTCAGTTAATAGTATATCTTGATATTCCTATGTTATATACTCATTCCTAAATTATATATTTGTATATAATTATATATATGTATTTGTATATGTCTCAAGTATATGTGTAGTATATTGAGATATAGATATTTACTTTTTATTTTCAGTTTTTGGAAAGAATTACAGAAACACAGAGGTGACAGCCATGAAACTGAATCCTGGAGAGAGTGGGTATTGGTCAGTAGGAGAGGATAGGGTGGGACATACTTTAGTACACTTCTCCAACCCTGTTCTGAAGAGTGGTTGCAGAAAGAATTCAGCAAGTTGGAGTTTATTGACTATTTGAAGGTCTATTCTTCTCTTTATTCTTTCTTAAAACACCCCCCCCCAAAAAAAATTATCAATGAGCAAATGCTATTTTCTCTACTTTCAAAGTATCCTCGGATTCTGAGCACTTCTCACCCTTCCACATTGGGGTCTGACACCCATCACCTCTCCCCTGGTGGCCAGTTCTCTCCTCTATACCGGGTTCCCCACTTCCAGCCTTTCTTCTCAGCCTGTTCTCACCAAAGCAGCCAGCATCATCCTTATAAGTGAAAACCAGGTAGGGCCCCCCCTTTGCTCAGAACCCTTCAATGTCTCAATTTATTCAGAATGAAAACTAAAAGCCTCACAAAGACTTACAAGGCCCTGCCACAATCCCTACTTCTCTTCAGTGTCATGTCTTTCTCTGCATCTCCTTTGCCTGAAAAGCTCTTGGCCCACCATCCAGGTGGCTCACCTCTCGATTCCTTCTAGTCTTTCCTCAAATATCACCTCCTCAGACATGCCTTTCCCAGCCCCTCTATTTTAAAATCACCACTCCCCAGCATTTCCTATCACTCATCCAATCATTATTATTTTTCTTATCTCTTCTGTATTAGTTTCCTGTAGCTGCCATTAACAAATGAGTGCAAGCTGGGTGGCTGGAAACAACAGAAATGTATTGTGTCAGAGTTCTGGAGGGCAGAAGTCTGAGATCAGGATGTTGGCAGGGTTGGTTCCTTCTGGAGGCTCTGAGGGAAAATGGATTCCATGCTGCTATTCTGGATTCCTGTAGCTGCCTGCAATCTTTGGTGTTTCTTGGCTTGTAGATGCATCACTCTAACCTTCGCCTCCATCTTCATTAACATCCTCTCCTGTCTGTGTTCTGCTCTTCCCTTCTCTTGTAAGGACAGTTGTTGGCATTAGGGCCCGCCCTAATCCAGATGACCTCAGCTTGAGATTCTTAATTACATCTGCAAAGACCCCTTTTCCAGATATGATCACACTCACAGGTTCAAGGTAGACTTATTTTTTGGGGAACCATCATTCAACTCATTATACCTCCTAGTCCTCATATATTTACTGATTCATTTTGTATTTGTCTTCCTCTCCCCAGTAGGCTACAAGCACAGAGAAGGAAGAGTTTTTTCAACTGCTTTTCCCTCTTAGCTCTATTTGAAGTGACCAAATAGTGCTCAGCATATGGTAGGGGTACAGTAAGGATTGGTTGAAAGTGAATGTATGAATGTATGAATGAATGAATGAATGTCTTTCCCCCCCCCCCCACCAGTCTTAGCCCTGAGAATTGTAGGATATCATGCTTTCTCCCTGCCAGTCAAAGACGCCTCAGTTAATACCTCATTTACCAATAGAGTAATTTAGAATATGAGGACTTAAGTGACATAAGTCTAATGTAACTCCAAGTTCACTTATTACTATAGCCCTTTGAATGAGGAAAATCAACACCTAAAAAGAAATGGCAAATGTCACAATCACTGATCATTTCTTCATGAATATCTGCAGTGCTCCTGATTTCCCTTAGGCTTTTGTTATCAGTGACTATGTGAACTCTGAGCATAGTTTTGAACTTAAAAAAAAAAAAGGCTTGTCTATGAGTGCTTTGGTGTATTATGTATGACCCCAAACTGGGTGGCGGCTCAAAATTGGCATGCTTGGGTGAAAAATTGTGCTCCCAGATCAGAGGTGGACGGGGCCCTGGGGTCGTGGGGACAGGGCCCTCTCCTACACAGGACCGTCTGTCCCTCTTTCTGGTCCAGGATGAAAGACGCTCCCAGAAATGCTGCTCTGTGTCTGGAAGAAACAGAGAAAAATAACAGCATTTATTATATATCTTGACTCATAGCCTTCACCTCAGGGTTTATGATCAACGCAGGCTTCTGAAACCCTCATAACGGCCTCCCCATTCAACTCCCAGACCCTTTCCCCATGTCCCCTGTGGGAAAATTATTCCATTTGCCTCCAGTGTATTAGTGTATTACACAAGTCCTAGCTTTAGACGTGTCCCGTGATTCTGTTCCAAAAAACGTTTCCAGTTTTCTTTCCCTCTAACTGCCTGAGAGGGTCATAGCCCAGGAGGGAGTCTCAGTGAGAACGTATGTCCTTTATAATTTATTATTTTCAGAGATGTTCCTGGCTTTTGAATCTCAAACAATAGAAGAAGGGAGGGGCATGGAACATTCATTCTTCTTTGGTGATCTTTCTTCTCAAATATCTCCCCTGCTGCCCCCAAATTATCAAAGGAATAGAGGCTTGTTCAAAATTTGGGAAATCAAGAGGAGCATGTTAAAAGGAGACTCCAAATTACCAACAATTCTACTACCAGAAATAACTACGATTGTTATTTGGGTTTATATTATTTCGGTATTAACTAAATGAGTATTTACATACGTGGCTGTCTATGTGAATACGGTCCTATGAATATGATTGCAAGCATATATTGCAGAAGTATTAGAGTTTGCACGTGGTTGTCACATTTTTTTTTTTTTTTGTAAAAATGTTTTAAACATACAGAGAAACCGAAGGAATTGTATAGTGAGCACACATATATCTACCATGTAGATTCTGCCATGGACATTTTACTTATCACTTATCCTTTCCTTCCTGTCCCCCTATCCCTTTTCTTATTCCATCCATTCCCCACTTCTTTCCTCCCCTAGGCCTGGCTTGTTCAATATATTTTCTGAGCAAGATGACATATTATGGGCCAACCACACTGGTGAAGGCAAAGGCTTTCCTTGATAGAGACAGGTTGTTGTGCCGACCCGATCAGGTGATCTGCAAAGGAAAGGTCTTCATCTATAAAATAGGATAATAGCACACTTACCATGTGGGTTGTTGTAAGGATTCCAAGAGCTCAGACCTCATTAGAAAAGTTCTTGACAAACCACCCAAGCACTTAAAAAATGTTCATTCCTGGTAACTTTGGTGACTGTGATGTCATCTGTTTGGGACACAGGAAAGTGAGGCATGTAGAAGAATGTTAGAATCATTCAAGGTCTTCCCAGAGTCTACAACCCATGTTTTACTGATGGATAGACAGTGTAATCTGTGGGCACAAAGGGCAGAACACATGTAACTTAGACTAAACAACGTTTTCTGACCTCTGTCCTGGATTTTTTTTGTGTTGAGGGGGTTCCATGGGGCAGAGAAATGCTCAGTGAGGCCTGGGGTAAGCCTTCTCATCCAGGGCCATAAACAAAGGGCAAATGTTGGCAACCGGTATCTCAAACTATTTAGCTAGCTACCAGTGTTTTTCTAGAACCGACGTTGGGGATGCTTCCTATAAAGGGCCGAATAGTAAATACTTAGTCTGTTTTAGGGCAGATATTTTTGGTTGCACCTATTCAGTGCTGCTGTTAGAGAACAAAACCAGTCATAGACACTATGTAAATGAACGAGATGGCTGTGGGTCAATAAAACTTTATGTACAAAAATAAGGAGGGGCTGGATTTGGCCTGGGAGTTGTAGTTTGGCAACCACTGGTCTAGAGTGTTCAGAGACTGAGACTATGGTTAGGGCTGCAGAGGGGCAGCTGCATTTCTTGTTTCAGACTACTTTAAGGTTTCTTGCAGTGACTGGGGTAGAATTTGAGTTGTAATTCTCCCTTTCCTATATTTTCTGTGTTGGGTACATGTAATTGGGGATTATCTAACTATTATTTTGGGGGGCTCTGAGTATGTCTCCAATGCAAGGTTGCTGGAAGGGCCCCAGTGGGGAGGTTAAAAACCCAGGCTCTGGAGCTAAAGGGTCTATGTTCTAATTCCATCTCTACTTGCCAACTGTATGGCCTTGAGTGAACTATAGAACTTCTCTGTGCTTCAGTGTCCTCATCTGTACATTGGGGTAATGATAACACCTCCCCTATAAGAGTGTTGAGAACATTAAAAGAGCTAGCACACATAAAATGATAAGAGCAGGGCTTCTCGACCCTGGCACTATTGACATTTTGGGCTGAATAAGTCTTTGTCTTGGGGAAGGGGACTGTCTGTGCACTGTAGGATGTTTAGCAGCAGCCTGGTCTCTACCTATGAGATAGGCTGACCAGATGAACCATTTTAAATGGGACAGAAGACAATGGTATTGTTGCATTTCAAAATGGTACGTAGGGCCAGCCCACCGACACCTTGAATTTTGTACTAGGCTGACCCTACATACCATTTGAAATGGGCTAGCACCATTGTTCTCTGTTCCATTTAAAATGATACATTTGGTCAGCCTGATATTACTTGCCAGTAGCATCCATACCCCTGATTTGGACAATTAAGAATGTCTCCAGACATTGCCAATGGGCCCCAGGGGCCCACAAGTGCCCCCAGTAGAAGACAAATCAGAACAATGCATTAATAAATGTCAATTCTTACTTATAGTTATTGAGAATCTCAAAAATTGAGGCTGGTGGTACAGATGATTATATATCCAGGTACCTCTAAAGACAAGCACCAAAATTTATATTATAATATAATAATATTCATAAAAGTGATACTGGCCAACACATAGAGTTCTTACTAAGTGCCACCTGCAGGTCCAAACGCTTCACCAGTATCAGCTTACCTAATCCTTTCACAGTCCAGTGAGGCAGGTGCCCAGTCCTCTGAGCTCTCCTGATAACAGCCTCTGCCGCTTACATTGGCTGATGCTGTGAAGAGAGAAGATTGAGCCTGGTGCAGAGTTTGGGTCATGTGGCAAAGGGATAAATGTTCTGGGCTCTGCAAGGTTTTGTGGAAGTTTGCTCCTGCAGCCTGGAAGTATATCATGCCAGTGAAGCTTGGAAATTTGCCTGAGATTCTGCCCTCCAGACTAATCACCATATTCACTGTGCTCTGGCCATTACCCAGGTGAGGCCACAATTGATTGGGTGGGGCTGGGGGAAGGCTAGGCACTGGTAAAGTTCCAGCAGGAAAGCCCCATTTGGAAAAAGAAAATTCCTTAGCTTCTTGGCCAAACCACAGACTACTCTCCCCAAACACGGTTTTACTGAGTGCATAGCAAAGAGGAGTTTCTAAGAGATCCAGACTCTCCTGCAATGGAAAACATGACAAGTGAGCTGCTGGGACTCTGAATGAGGGAGCTGTGGTGGGATCTGAGAGAAGGCCCAAGTTTAGAGAGAAAATACCAAGCGAAGTGCTTGCTTCTTTCTTTTCTCCTTCTGGGTGGCAGAAGGATGTGCCCAGGCCAGGGCTTTGGAACCCCCGAGGATGCTCCAAGCTTGGAAAGCAGTGTCCTTTTCATGTTGGACCAGAAGATGGCACTCCGATGCCTCAGTTGGAACCTGGGTTGGCTGGAGAGAGGGCTTTTTTGGAAGAAAGCGTACGCAGAAAGCCACTGCTCACATCCGTATTTGCTTTCCATTTCTATGCTAACAAGATGCGGTGATTTTATTCCAAATGTGTAAATATTATTGAGCTTGCCAAGGATGCTTGCCTGAATTCGGGACAGAGGAGAAGGGAGAGAGAAGCGGGGTTGGGGAGGAACAGAAAAGCTTGCCCACCCTGGCTTGCTTCTGCTGTGAATTGCATGTATTTATGCATTTGGTGTTAATATTCTGCAGTGCGGATTTCTTTGGCCCTGTGGCTCACACAGACCCCGTTCTCTGGCCTCCGCTAGAATACACACCCTGTTGTCTGTACCTCGGTCACGATGAGGGATTTCAGAATCCGAAAGGCGATTGCCCAGACTGTGGTTTGACTCCCCTCTTGTCACCAATCAATTCCTTTATTGAATCCCTTTCCTTCTGATTATTATCTGATACCTTGTTTAATTGAGGGTCCAGTTGCCCTTGAAGGTGAGACCTCAAGTCTTCACTGTTTTACTTTGTCTCCATCCACGTCCACACGCTCCCACCCCCAGTCCCATCAGGGATTCTGGGTCGGGTCTTACCTGAGTTGTAGAGAAGAGGAGGGGCCCGAGGGACTAGTTGTCCCCCTGAGCCATTCTCCTTTTTATCACTCTTCAGACAGAGGGGCTCCCCAAGTGTCAGCGATGACCAGGGGGCATCCAGTCTCACCGAGTTTCCCCCTTTCCTTCCTCAGTGCTTTCTTAGAAGCGGGGAGGCCTGGCTTGCAGTAGGAGCTCTATGAATATTTGATGGCATGGGGGGTCGGGGGTGGTGGATGGATGAATAATGGAATCTCTCTATTGTTAGCTGAAAGAGTATTGCATTATTTCCTACCAGATGAGCAGGTGGAATTTTGACCTTTTGTTATGAAAATTAAAGACCACCTCAAATACTTTGTTTTTAAGAAGCTTAGAGTCTGATGAGGGATTTAGGATATGCTGATCATTATTAAATGATTGCAAAAACTACCATCTATGAAGCACCTGCTGCAAACCAGGTTTATATTTATATAACTTATGAGGTCTGACAATTAAGTTTGTGAACTTATCCCAGAAAAAGTGCTACATTCCTGAATATCATTAATCTCACCTTTGAAGCCCTCCCCTGGGGAAGCTATACACTGATGCCAACACCTAGTCCACCCTTCAAAGCAATTTCGGAACTCTTTTTTGGGAATGGCCATCAGAGCAGTGTCATTACCCTTGATGTCCTGAATGTCATCAAAATGTCTTCCTTTCAACATTTCCTTTATATTCAGGTAAAGAAAAGTCACTGGGGACCACATCAGATGAGTAGGGAAGGTGTTCCAATACAGTTATTTGTTTACTGGCTAAAAACTCACTTCCTTACAGACAGTGCTGTGTGAGCCGGTGCATTGTTGTTGCAGAAAAGTTCAGTTTGTTTTCTTCAAACTTTTTCACACAACTTTTTCAGTCCTTCCAGTCAACTTGGTTGACTATTTGTTCAGTTTGTACAAACTCATAAAGAACAATCCGTCTGATATCAAAAGAAGTTAGCAACCTTGTTTGAACTCTTGATTTGGACCAACATGACTTATTTTTTTTTTTTTTGTAAAGATTTATTTTTATTGTTTTTGACAGAGAGAGAGAGAGAGAGAGAGAGAGACAGACAGAGAGACAGAGAGAAGCGGGAGGGCCCAGAGCAGTCTGCATAGTTGACCGCATTTGTTTTCCATATAGTTTCACTCCACAGGTGGGCACGGGGCTGTGTAGGGCAGGAATTGGGCCGGGAGCCTCCTGCATAGGCCCCGGCAAGAACCGAACTGGGGGCACATCCCAGCTCAGCATATGGGTCCACCTGGGTCGGGGCCGGGATTAAATTCTTGGGCTCTGGGGCTGTAAAGCGAGCACTTAACCCGCTGAGCCATCCCAGCTTCCCCTAACACAACTGTTTTGGTCGTGGAGAATTGGCTGACTTCCACTGGGCACTTTGGTGCTTGGTGTCAGGGTTGTATTGCTACACTAATGTTTCATCATGAGTGATAACATGGCCCAAAATATCGTCTTGTCTCTCCAAAAGGTCTTAGCAAACTTCGACTCTCCTTTGCTTTTGTTCGTCAGTGAGTTCCTTTGAGACCATTTTGGCACATACCTTTCTCAGGGCAAGGTTTTCAAAGATTTTCCTGTTTCTCTATCGATGTTTACTTATTCTGCTATGCTTCTCACAGTCAGCCAATGAATTTGATACACAATTCAATGGATTTCCGCAATGTTTTCATCAGTTCTACCTGTTACTGGCCACCCTGACCTCTCTTCATCAGTGATGCTTTCTCTCCCCTCAGAAAAACCTTTAGTCCATTTGTACACTGCCATTTTCTTCATGGTACTATCCCCATCAACTTGGACTAACATGTCCCTGATTTCACTTCCACTCTTGCCAAGCTTAACAAGAAATTTAATGTTTGTTTGTTGCTGTAATTCAAGCTCCGACATTCTTGCAATGGCACACAAAAATGCGCAACAACAATAACAAATGCCACTCAGCAACACCGCCACATGTTGACACAAATACAGCTGCGAGACACTGATAGTCCAAGGTCTTGAAACCTTACTGAGTTGTTTGTACAGTGCTGCCAACATAAGCGCACAGTGGCAAGTTTGCAAACTTAATTGTCAGACCACGTATATTTATATAATATGTAGCAGACTTCTTTTAAGAGCTTTAAGTATATGCTCTTTTATAATATATATATATATATATATATATATATATATTTATATGCTCTTAAAAGAAGTCTGATATTTAATGTAGTGGTTACCAAAGTGGTCTTCCTAGCATTCATTATTCTTTTTCTCCTTCCCAATAAATTTCTGATTTTTTTTCAGTTATTCCCCATCTCTTACACAGCTGATCCCTCCCTTCCCAGCTCCATGGGTGGGTCCTGTGTAGTCTAAACTATCAATGATAAATTCAACCTTCTTGACAGTATTTGGTTCAGAGCCAGGCTTAAGACAAGTAGCACTCAGCTCTCCTCTGGATATTGTTACTGATCCAGGAATGAGTATGCAACCCAAGTTGGTACAATCAATTGGTCTAAGGAAGAATGCCTCCCACCCCCTCCCCCATCATAAAATTGAAGGAAAGCTTGCTTTATCTGTGGGATATGTACAGAGAAGCCTGTAGCTGATAGCTCTAATAACTAGAAGGTAACTGACCTTAGGATGATTAATTCTTTGACTAGGTCCTTATGACATCATTGAGTGGCTGGATCAACTAGGCCTTCAGCCCACTCAACCTCTGGACTTCTGCTACATGAGATATATTAAAAATATTTTTTATTGTTTTTAACTTCCAAATAAGTTAGTATTTTGACTAGTTATAGTAACATTAATGCTCTTTTTAATAGATAAAAAAGAAACTTAAGTTCAGAGAGGTTAAAAATAACAATATTAAGTAACAAAGCAGTTTTGTAACCTATGACAGTCTGACTCCACACTCCAAGCCTTAAATCCAAGCCCATGATGTTGCCTCTCAGTGGATATCATGTGGAAAGTGTTTGGGAATTGGCCAGGGGTTTGGAATAGAAGGATAGAAATAACTTAAAACTAAGGGTATGCCAGGATAGCTCAGCAGTTGAGTGCTTATTTCACAATTGTGAGATCCAGGATTCAATTCCCAGCCCTGCCCCAGGTAAACCCATATGCTGAACTGCGGTGGGACTGGTAATTTCTGGGATGTCATGGTGGTGAAGGTTCTTACCTCCCAAGCAGGAAGCCCTGGTTCAGCTCTGCCCTGCACAGCCCCACATCTACATGTGTGGAATGAAACCATATCACAACTAATGACGTACAACTATGGAGACTGCTCTGGGCCCTCCCCCTTCCCCTCTCTCTTTTCCCTTCTCTCAAACAACAAAATAAATCTTTTTTGAAAATTAGGGAAGGGAAAATTTTGAGAATATTGGCTGAGGTGTATTGTTTCTATAAAACATGGAGTAATAGACATGCCACATGGGAAAAATTGATTAGGTTCAAATCCTCATGACAAACAATTGTACTGAAGTTTTCATAAACTCCATAGGACTTGAAATTGGATGTAAATTAAAATCAATGTTTTTGTATGTTTTTGGAAGGAACCCCCTCCCTCTTTTTAAAGTCTTCCTCATCTGTATTTATTGTTCTGTGATTAGGGCATGGGAGCACATCATTTTTCTGTTTAAAACCAAAGGACAAAGCCCAAATCCCCAATGTCTTATTAGTCCAGAGTGAAGGACAGGCTGACAACTGATGACAACTTGATTTTTTAACCTTGTTCCTGCCTCTTGGAGTGTGACTTCTTGGTCCTTTGCCCAAAGTTGGATTTGCCTGTCACTTCAGATATGACAAAGAAGCTTTGCAAAAGCACTCTCAGAGAACTTGCTGATCAAGGACTGAATGATGCAGTTGGGCCTGAAATTTGCTAAGAGATATAGAGTGAAACCTGTTGGAAATATCAAGAAAGTAACTTCCCAGAAAAAATGAGCAGCATTATTCAAGTAAGAGGCTCCATTGCATGCTGTCAGACCTTATATTTTGAACAGTTTTAAAATGCAGATCGCTGAATACTCATATACATTTCTCCAAAGCAGACATATAAATGGCACATGAAAAGGTGCTCAGTATTGTCATTAGGAAAATGCCAGTCAGAACAACAATGAAGTACAACTTCACAGCTACTAGGATGGCTATAATTAAAGGAAAATTACAAGTGTTGGCAAGGGTGTGAAGAAACTGGAACCCTTGCATGTTGCTGGTGGGGCTGTAAAAATGGAGCAGCTGGTGTGGGAAACAGTATGGTGGTTCCTCAAATAATTAAATATAGAGTTACCATTGAACCCAGCAATTCTTTTCTTACGTATACATATATCTTCTAAATAATTAAAAACAGGGATGCAAACATAGTGGTATGCCAGTGTCTATTGCAGCACTATTCACAATAGCCAAAATGTGGAAACCACCCAAGTGCCCATCAACAGATGAATGGATAAACAAAATGTAGTATATGCAGACAAAAATATTATTTGATTATAAAAAGGAATGAGATTCTGATACATGCTACAACATGGATGGACTGTGAAAGCATTAAATGAAATAAGCCAACAAAAAGGACAAATATTGTGTGATTCTATTTGTATGAACTAGCTAGAATATGCAAATAATAGATAGAAAGTAGATTTGAGGTTAGTGATGATTGGGGGAGAGGGGAATAAAGAGTTATTGCTTAGACAGGAGCAAACTCATAGATACAAAGAACAAGAGAGGGGATGGGAATTGGGTGAAAAAGGTGAAGTACAGTTTGGCAGTTGTAAAACAGTCACAGGGAAGTAAAGTACATCTTAGAACATGTACTCAATAATAGTCAATAATAACTATATATGGTGTCAGGTGGGTGCTAGGCTTAAGGGGGGATCACTTAGTAAATTATATAAATGTGTAATCACTGTGCTGTACATCTGAAACCAATATGATATTGAATGTCAACTGTAATTGAAAAAATGTTTTAAATAACTAAGAAAAAGAAAACAGACAAAGAGAATGATTGCTTAATGGGCACAAAGTTTCTCTTTAGGCCGATGGACAGGCTTCAGATATTGGTGATGGTTGCACACCATTGTGAATGAGATCAATACAATTTAAAGAAAAAAATACAGAAAATGTAAAAGAAAAAAATGCAGATCAAAACTAAGAAACAATAGACGGAATATATAATAATCACTCATGTGCCCAGTGGGTAGAATGAACAAATATTAATATTTTATTATATTTCCCTCGGATGTTTAGAAAAATAAAACAAGACATTGCTGATAATGTGATGTTCCTGTGTAGCATATGCGATTTATGGCTCAGCCACATCCCTGTGGCCGGTGTCTGAGTCCCCTTGCACCTCTGGTGGAGAGTTTTGGTGCAAGATGACTGCTTGCCACCTCAAGAGTGGCATCTTTTAGCTTCTGCTTCCTTCAGTGGTAAGGGAGCTATCTGAAAGGGCCCAGAGATGCAAAGCCTGGAGGCCAAACCTCAATCAGAGATGAGAGTTAGAAAGTAGGTATTCCAGATTTCTCAACCTTTAGTGAATCAATTCGGAGGAATGTTCTCTGTGGCTCTTCAGAGGGTCCCCAAATGAGACTGAGTCCCGGTAGCCCACAGTAGTAACCTTCAGATTACTATAACTTTATTGGCTTTTCTTCCATCCCTGTCTCTTTCCCCACATCCTCACTATGCTTCCTGCCCAGAAAACTATCTGGACCCAACTCCTATTTCAGGCGCTATTTTCAGAAGAATCCAAACCCTCTTCACTCAACAGAGACAGTTGCTTTCATGAAGTTGGTATAAATGTGCCTGATCTACATTTTTAAAATTTGTGGCTATGTATCAACAATATATACTTTAATGGGTTTTAAATAACTTTATGAATGGTGTCAGAGAGTGTGTATGGTTCTGCAACTTGCTTTTCTTAATATGTTTTGGAGATTGCTTATGTGACAATAGAGATCTGGTTCATTATTTTTTACTGTGTGCAATTTTAACTACTGTATGACTGAACCACATTTTTTTTGCTACTCCCCACCATGATGAGCACTTATGTTTTTTTCTATATATTTTGCTTTTACAAATAATGTTTCAATGAGCACTCTTATACCTTTGGTTGGTTTTAAAGGCATGTATCCAGAAGTGGAATTGTTGGATTATAGAGTATGCATAAACAATAATTTGTAAAAAAATTATTCAAGTGAAATTCATATAACATAAAATTAAGTGTTTTAAAGGGAACAATTTCGTGGAGTTTAGTAAATTTCACCATGCTGAGCAACCACCACCTCTTTGTAGTTTCAATACTTTTCCATAGCCCCAAAACGAAATCTCATAATTATTAATGGTTTCTTCCCCCCGTTCCTTCCCCTCAGCCCCTGGCAACCACCATTGTACTTTCTGTCTTTATGAAATTTGCCCATTCTGGATGTTTCATGTAAGTTAAATCATACAATTTATAATCTCTTGTTTCTAGTGTCTTTCACTGGGAATGTTTTCAAGGTTCATCCATATTGTAGCTTGTATCAGGACTTTATTCCTTCTTATGTCAAAATGCTGTTCCATTGTATGTCACATTTTATTTATCCATTTGTCAGTTGATAGACATTTGGGTATTTCTACCTTGTGACTATTGTAAATAGTGTTGCTATGAACATGCATGTGCATGGATTTATTTGAGGACCTGTTTTTAATTCTTTTGGGTATATACCATAAACAATATCATATATGTGTACACATACATTTAATTAAATTTATTGGGATAGCGTTGGTTAATTAACATTGTATAAATTTATAATACAACATCTGTATACTCTATAGTGTACTCATCAACCAAAGTTAGAGAGTTTGGAATGGTTGAATCTAAAGCATCTTGTGGTCAACCACATCTTTGTTTGAAATATGAGGACAAACATTGGCAGCAATTTTGCCACACTCTATACAGTGATCGTTTAGTTGCTAGAGATAGAAATTCACTCAAATGAATTTAAGAAAAGTGGCTTATTGGAAGAGCACATCAGGCATTGTATAGGTGCCTAAAGACTGAAAATAATGTATAGCTGAGCCTTCAGGAGACTGGAGTTGGGAAGTTTAGGGCTAGGGCTAAGCCCTCTGTTATTCTTGGTTCCACACAATTCTTTCCATCTCTCTGCAAACCATCTTTCTCTATCTACTTGTGAGGGTGCTCAAGGCTGAAAATGGCCCTTCCAGTTTAGATTCTAAGTGACCTTTCTAATCAAGGATCTGACATTGTTGAATTTACGTGTCTGGCTGAAACTCCAGAGAAATAGAGGGAGAACCTCTGATTGGTCACTGGCCAGCCAATGAGCTGTCAGGCCTTGCATCAGGTGTCAGTTCTGGGCAATTAGCTGTAGCTGGATTGAGAAAAGAGGGATGTGGTATGTAGGCTGTTTCTTCCAGAAGCAGTGCCAACTTTCCAAAAGGGGTGCTAATCAGGTGGGTAACTAAAGCTGGTTGTCAGTTATTAACCTACTTTTTTTTGGTGCCAGGCATGGTGCTAGGCACATTTCTTATAATAGAACTGAGAGGTGGGTGTTAGGGCCTTCATGTTAGGCACTGGCTGGGGGAAGTGAAGTTTGTTCCTCAGTCCCCAGGGGCTCAGCTATTAAGTGGACAGTCAGGATTTTCTCACATGTTTCTCTAACTACAGAGTACTCACACTCAGAGCAAAGAGAACCTGACTCTCTGACACAGACCATAAAAAAGTGGTCATGTGAGTGCTCAGTGAGGATTTGCTTTTAGCTTTTTGTCTTTGCCCTAGAGAGGAAGTATGTATAGTGGTTAGTGCTATAACCATTGCTTGTTGGGCCAGAGCTGTGGTGTCGGGAGAGGGCTTTGCTGTGCTACCCTGTGGGCGCTGGCTCTGAGGGCTGGTGAGGACAGGCCGACGCAGCCCCGATTGCTCAGCAGTGGAAACAGACTGTTTCCAGCACAGTTGAAAGTAAAGGAAAAAGGCTTATGCTGCAAAAGTGGGATTTGTTAGTAGTGCCAATGAACAAAACGACCGACTTTCAGGAGAGCTCTGAGGTGGATTCTTTCTGCAGAGTATTTCAATAAAATATTTGTTTAAATAGCAGCGAGGCCTGGGCCCTGGTGGGTTGATTCACTGGTCATTAGCTGTTTGAAGGAGGAGATGGGGAACAATAAGCTGAGAATCTTCAAATTAAAAGTTAGAAATTCTGCCATCGAACATAAAGAAATGGATGTGAGGAAATTTCTAAAACCCCAAGGTACATTAAACAGAAAAAGATAAAGAAAAAGGGTCCTTTTAATCCAAATTCTACTTGTAAGCAACCATCTCCAAAGCTGGGCAGACACTGCCCTGTGGTGGTACTGCTCTTTGTAGGCATGCTTCTGCCTGCCTGATCCTATTCCGTTTTCTGTTTCACTGCTGGGGCATCTGGAACACATGACTTCATGAGCTCATGCCCTCTGAAGGCAGGGGGGCACAACATCTCTTAACAGCCTCAACCTGGAAGTGAGGTGTTTCTTCTGCTCATAGCCTATTGGTCACAATGAGTCACATGATCCCATCCTAACTGCAAAGGAAGCTGGGAAATGTAGAGGAGCACATGGAATATTTGTGGATGATTAACAATTCTTGCTATATCCCTAAGACTATGTTAAGTGTCCTTCTATGTGGTTTTTCCTTGTTATTGGTTTTTTTTTATTGTTAAATTTATTGGGGTGACATTGGTTGGTAACAATTACATAGTTTCCAGGTGTACAACTCTACATCATCTATATATTGCATTATGTGCTCACCACCCAGGATCAGCTCTCCTTCCATCACCATATATCTGGTGCCCACTACCAACTCCCCACCCCTCTTGCTCCTTACCCTCAGGTAACCACCAAACTATTGAGTGTGTCCATAAGTTTTTGTTTCTTTGTTCCTTTCAGTTTTATATTCCACCAATAAATGAGGTCATATGTTTCTTGATTCTTTCAGTCTGACTTATTTCACTTAATAAGATGGTTTCAAGGTCCATCCATGTTGTCACAAATGACTGTATTTCATCATTTCTTATCACTGAGTAGTATTCCATTGTATAAATGTACCACATCTTCTGGATCCAGTCATCTATCGAAGGGCATTTTGGTTGTTTCCACGACTTGGCCACTGTGAACAGTGCTGGGGTTCAGGGAAGACTTTATGAACCGGACCTCAATGGCAAGGGAAGTAAAAGCACAAATAAACAAATGGGACCTTATCAAGCTAAAAAGCTTCTGTGCTGCAAAGGAAACCACCAACAAAGCAAAGAGGCAACCAACCAACTGGGAGAAAATATTTGCAAACAATGCCTCTGATAAGGGGCTAATATAAAAAATATGCAAAGAACTTGTACAACTCAACAAGAAAAAAACAAGCAATCCAATTAAAAAATGGGCAGAAGACCTAAACAGTCACTTCTCTCATGAAGACATACATATGGCCAACAGATACATGAAAAAATGCTCAACATCACTATAAATTAGGGAGATGCAAATTAAAACCACAATGAGATACCACTTTGCACCTGTTAGAATGGCTAGGTGTTTTTAAATTATCCAATCAGAACTTCTCTCTCTTTTTTTTTTTTTGTAATTGCCTATTTACTGTCCCATCCAAATCTCAAATCTGTAAACTCAGAGAAAGGATTAGAACTCGTTACATCCCTTGTACCCAGCCCAAAACAGTACATGGCAGGGGGAGGGGGTTACTAAATAGCTATTGAATACATGAAAAAAAGAGAAGGAGTTAATGACTCTTCCAGGAATACAGACATTAAAAAATTATACAGTTGTTTTTATGTAAATCTTTTCCCCTGGAGGTTGATCTTTTCATCTCCTCAGATGGTCTTTAATCTCCCAGAAGTCAATTAGGTTCTTTGATCTGAGGATGTTCAGACAGGAGCATTTGAAATCACGCCTTTCAACTTAAACTTGTACACATAGTAGATTTAATACTAGGCTCTATTAAAAGCTTTATGACTTTATTCTAGCTTGCCTATTAATCATAACTTGTTTTATGGTTTCCTAAGATGTCTATGCAAATTAGGGAGCATAAACTCATGACTTATCTCTCCAAATGACCGATATTTAAATTATATTATTATATAAACAGTAAATATGTTTTTCGGGCATGTATTAGGGTGATGTTAGCTGCTATGACAAAAGAATTCATAAATATTAATGGCTTATTAAAATTTTTTAAACCTATATAGCAGTCCAGTTGACATCAAGCTGTATATTTAATTTAACCCTGTTGTTTTTTTTTTCCTTTTAGCATGATGTTATAAGCCTCTCTCCTTGTCATTAAAAACATACTGTAAGAATTATTTAAAATGGCTTTCTCCATTTTCTAGTTTTTTACCTCTGACTAATTTTGGGGCATTTAGGTTCCTTTGAGTTTTTCTTTCCTTGATTTTTTTTTCTTCAGGATACATTTCTAGAGGTGGAGTTACTAAGTCAAAGGTAGGAGCATTGTAACGTACTTGCTGACAGTTGCCAAATTGCTTTCAGGAAAAACAGGCAATAAACTGTCATGGCCTACATTGGCCTCACTGTAGCTTACAAGCATCTTAAAGCATCTTTGTTAATGCAACATGTAAAAAATGGGCCTTTATTTTAATTTGCTTGGTTGCCAAAGACTTTGGAGGTTTTTTTTTATTTTTCATTTTTATTTTTTTTAACACATGTGTCTCATGATCTAGGGTTTACTGTACTGTGAGCCTCTGACTTTTGACCAGCTCTAACAGTCAGCTTCTAGGCATGATTCTAAGAACACCTTCTGCCTTCATAATCTCAGGGCCAGGGACCAAGCCACCAGAGACCACCCTGATAGCCCGAAGACCAAAGAGATGCTTCAAACTAGCCAATCCTACACCGTTTTCCTGTCTTGCCTTGCTTTTCCTGCAGAAACCACCATAAAGATCATGGCCTAAGACCTTCTCTGGCTGCTGTCTTCAACGTCAAGTGACCACCCGGATGTGTCCCCTGTGACCTGTGTTGCATTCGATGACCCCTGTCCAGAACCTGTGAGTAGAATAACTGTTGTTCTTCTACAAGCATTTTCTGTCTCTCCCATGGCTGCACCTGACTGGCCATCCTGTGAACACACAGTTTAAATGGTTTTTACAGCTCTGTTGTATCTGTCCTATTGTTCGGTGCCTCTGTTGAAACTTTACCTAGTAGAACAGGTTTGGAATCTATTTCAAAGACAGGCCAAGAGGTTTTGCTGATGCTCTAAATGAAGAGAGGAGGGAGAGCAGCTGATTGCAGAGTGCTCATGCCATCAGCCCACGCAACAAGTCCTCACACACACCTTTCAACCTGAAAGAGCGAAGGTTTGGTCACAGTCAGGGCTTGGGTTGCTCACCTTGCCTCCTTCTAAATGATTCCTTCACACCTTTGACATTTTACTCTAGAACAGGTTTACCTCTGCAGACCCCATTTACTGATCATTCTTTACAGGGCAGGCATGTTTTCCTGGCCATGCTTGATTAGCAGCATTTTAAGGGTGAACCTGCTGGAACTGTGGGCAGAATTCCATGAACTATAAGTGAGTGTTTTCAGTGCCAATGGCTCCCACCCCCAAATATCTCTAAAGGAGGTTTTCCATTCCTTTTCCTTGTGGCCCATCATCTTGTCCTTGTGCTTAAAGGGCGAGGGATGGCAGCGGATGGGCTTTGAGCTGTATTCCTCTGGAAGGCCCAGATTCGGGGAGACTGATGGTTCTAAACCAGAATTTCCATATGGGTGGCAGGATCACAGGTGACATCTGAAGCCTTTTCACAGGAGCCTGGCAGCCACAGCACATTGATTTCAGGGGAGAGGATTCATGGGGAGATTGCTCAGCTCACCACAGATCCTCCCAGAAATTTCCAGATGCAATTGAAAATCCCTGCTCTGTGTGGGCAAAGAGGCATCCTGGGAGTGGAAAACTGGGGCAGATGCCCCCACTGGGTCCCAGGAGGGGGTCTGCAGCTTCAGATTCTTTTGAGCTGGAGAGAATGATGCTAGGCTTCAGGCACAAAAAGTTTTTTTAAAAAAGAAGCCAAGCTCATTTGTAGTCAGTCAGTTCATGACCCTTTTCTCCTTTCTCATCATGAAGCAAAGAGGGGGAGTTTCACTGTGGCTCTGGGCTCCATTCAAGGCTTTCCTTGAGAGTCACAAAAGCCAGGAAAGAGCCCTCTCCCATTGAAAACGCTAGATATGCTCATTATGAACAAGTTCACACAATGCCGATGTAGATAGAGAGGAAAGTGAGAAACCCAGGGATAATCACTGTTAACATTTTGATCAATATTCTTTCAGGTATTTCTAAATACACATTCACATTCTCTCTCCCTCTCTCTTTCTCACACACACACATGCACACATACTCACAATTTCTCCTACACACACTCATACACCCCTACACACTTCTATGCAAGTGAGAGCACATCCTGCTTATTCTCTTACTCTGTAACCTGCTTTTTTTGCTCAGCACTATGCCATGGTCCTCTTTCTGGTTCAACACATTTAGAAATATCTCATCACTTTTAATGGCTGCTTAAAATTCCATTGTGTGGTTAAAATGCACACTATTTAACCAGCTCCCTATTGGTGGACATTTAGAACAATTTCAATGTTTATTGTAGGGAATATTGCTCTGAAAATCCTTGTGGTTACATCTTGATCATGTGTATAATGTATTGCTCATTTAAACATCTCTCTCTTTAAGGCACTCTACACAATAGACTTTTGGGGGGAGGTGAGATGAGAAAACATGTGGCATTTTCTGAGATTTCTGAATCCCCGAGGTGAATGCTCAGCATGGCAATGAAACCGAGGGGCCCGGTCTAAGTCAATGCTGCCCAGACCTACCTTGATTATAAAGGTCATGAGGGACACATGCTACGAGTCCCAGTTCCTGGGAAATCTGTGACCTATGGCATCAGTCTCCTTGAGGGTGAAAACAGAAGGCACCAGGCGTAAGTGGGGACTCAGGGGCAGGAAGAAGCAGGAGGAAGCTGTAGAAACTCACAGAAATTATCTTCTGTGTAGCTGAGGTTTGAACCCCATTTAAATAGCTAAGAGGTTCACAGGGAACCAGGAAATTATACTATAGTGAAATAAGTGTTACATACAAGGACAAGATGTGTTGGAAGCACCGAGAAAGCTCACTGGCCTTTGGGAAGGCTTCCTGGAGGAAGTCAACTCCAAGTAAGTGCTCTAAGGTGTTTTGGAAATGGCCAGGAAATGGAAACTCGGGAAGGGGGTTCAGGGAGAGCATCCTGGGAAAAGGGCAAAGTTGTTAGAGAGGCCAGGAGGGGAGAGAGTCATGGCCCTTGCCCTCACTCAGTTCCAGATCTAGACAAACAGACAGTTAAGTTCAAATCACAAGTAAATGTGATGACAGTGGGTACTGTGACCCAGACTGGGGAAATGCTTGGGATCCAATGAAACTTGTTGAAACCTCATAGTCTCCTGAAGGGTGTTTCTTCCCTCTTGCCCTTAGGGACCAAAAGGACGTTTCCTGTAGCTAAAACAATACACTGGTGTTTGCTTCAGTGCCCAATATCATTGAGGGTCTTCATTTTCATGTGGCCAAGATAGTAAGTGAAATAATTTGCAAGAGAGGAGGCAGAGCATGTAAACAAGGCCAGCATTGCTTTGTGATTACTCTTGGGCTTAAGTGAGAAGGAGGAAACAGCTTTGTAGCTGTCAATAGAACTGCAATTATGAGAAAGAAGCTGGGAGATAAGGTCACTTTAAGAAACCGCAAATGATCCTAAGAGTTGGTCCTGGGACTTCAGAAAGTCTCTCCTTACTAGATGGTAGTTTCTGGAATTTCTATCTCTAGTTTTACTTGGGGTGAAAACATGAACTTGAACGATTGTTCATATATATTGCAGCACCGTGATTCTCTGAGTATGGTTCATGAACCACAGTTTTTAGAACTTACATGTATGGAAGCTTCTAGCAGGCTTGCAGCCTGCACTGATATGATGGTGGCAGCCTTATACCAACATGACTACTGTTGGCTAAAGATCTAATGGTTAAACGAAGGTGTTAATGAAGCCACTCTCTCCTACAGTCTTACTGAACTGGCCACTTCCCTCCATTCCATTGTCACATCCTGTTGATTCTACCTCAACAAAACTTTCATATTAGCATCCTCCCACCAGACAGCCTTATTCTCTTGTGCTGGCTTATAGTTCAGACTTTATCATCTCTCATAGGGATTATCATCATAGCCCTTAACTAGTCTCCCAGCCTTCTGTGTCTAAACTCTCCACATTCTTTAACTGGCCATAAGAATTCATAAATTTTCTCTTTAGACCCTCTCTCTCTTAGTCATAGTGTCATAAGAAATACCCTTTGGCTTTGACTAAATCTTACTGTCTCTCCTTGTTTTCATCATTCATTTTTTTTTTTAAACACAAATACTTTCGTGAGTTAAGAGCTTTTTAAGACCAAACTCCACTTGTAGATTTTAGGGACAATTAAGTAAGCCATAATGGATAGTAACACACTGGCAAACTTTAATTATTTTATATAGCTCAATATTAGCTCATATTAATATGGACCCAGGCGCTCATTTTCATTTGAGGTTTATTTTCCAGCACCTTCTCTGTGTAGAGTACCAGGACGATTTCTGTAGAAAGAGGGGTCAGGCAGTTCTTGTTCAAAGGGACTTGAAATGCTTGACCACGACTTTTTCTGGGATGTAATATTGTCTCTGAAACGATAGTAGCACTTCCTGGATTTTGTACTTGAAAATGTCCAACTAGGGTGCCTAAAACTACTTCACTTTTGCCATTTCTTCCTGGTAATTCTCAGGTTCCTCTCTGTCACTGCTATAACTAAGCAAGAAGGCATTGGATAAAACCCTTTCCGATGAGGCACACAGGCACTTGAGTTTTCAGTGTGGTCAACCAGGCCTCCATTTCATTTGTACAGTTTTCTTTGACTTCGTTTTAGAGCAACAAGATAAATTTGATTTTTCAGTTCTAATAAGGTACTCTTTAAATTACGTTTTATTAAGGCTCAGGGTGGCATGATATCTGGAAAGAGTGACAGACAATCAAAGGGTCAGGATTCTGGCTCTGTTTTTAACATGTTCAAGGACCCTGGGCTCTGTATTTAATACCAAAGAACTCAAGATTCTGACCTGTAAAAATAGGATAACGGTCCTAGATAAGGGACATCAAATAGATTTCAACTCAAGTCCTCTGATGGTGCCCGGAGCCCTGTGTGGAGAAGAACTTGGAGGCCGAACACCATGATGTATTAGTGACGTCTGTCATTGCTGCCAGGTGGGGAGAAGGACAAATGCTACATATCTTCCATCCTTTCTATGTCACCTTCCATCTGTTCTTCCAGTCCATAAAAATTTATGCTGCTAGTCTTCCAAAATAATCAAAGGATACTAATACCCTTCTTATTCCAACAATAGACCCTGATTACCTCTAGACCAATGGTTCTCAATGTGTGCGTGCGTGTGTGTGTGTGCGTGTGTGTGATTGGCCCCCCCAGGGGACATCTGACCAGATGCCCAGGCTAGAAACAGAAAGGTTACTTACTCAGATCCATTCATATGTGTCTGAACTTAGGGTAGAATCACGCCCACGATGTAAGGTAGGGGTGATGACCTCAGATAGCTACCAGGGCCAGGCAGGTGAGGCAAATGACAAGGCAGACAGAGAGGGGGCCCCAGAGAACAGCAGAGTGCCTGCCCCATCCACCAGATGGCTGCTGTGGGGGGAGGGGAGCCCAGCGGGGCAGACCTTCTAATTGTTTTCAAGAGAAGCCATACATAATATTTCATTTGAAACAGCCCCCCTTGGAAATATTGACACCTAAATAAAACGTTATAGACATTGTGTGTGTGTGTGTGTTGGGGGGGGGGCGGCGAGGAAAAGAAAAATCTGAGGTTTCCTGAGCCCTTGTCTATTTGCTGCAATGTGGTAAGATTGTTCATCTCCTTTGGAAAGCTCATGGCAGCTGTCTTTGTCTGTCTGTCCTCACCAATCCACATACCATTCTGAGACACGATCAGCTGCTAGTTGGGATGGAAGAGAGGTGTTAGGGCACAAATTTTTTTTTTGATAAAATGTTAACTTTATTTAACAAACACTTATGTACTGCTTACTGTGTTCTAACCTTGTTCTAAGCACAAATATTAGCCGGTTTTATCCTCATAACAACCTGACCGGGAGCTACCGCTATTAAACCCATATTACAGGTGAGTAAACTGAGGCCAGAGAGGTTGTGTAACTTGTATCATGCAGCTAATAAAGGGTGCAGCCAGGATTCCAACCCAGGAAGTTTGACTTCAAAGTTGGCATTCTGTACCTCTGTTCCAACAGCCTTCCCCACCAAAGCAGAAAAAAAGTCACTTCTGCTTTCTATGTAATGTAGAGTCATCCTTAAAATGGAGGAGTTGAGGGCAAGAGAATGCAGATGAGCCAGACTGATCTGCTGGTGATGGTACCTGAAGCTCCGGGGAAGCTTGGTAAGGAGCCAGTCGTCTGCAGCATGGACAGCCCCGGGGCCCCTGAAGCCGCCATCCGCACGGGTTCTGTGACATGGCTAGATTATCACCGGGAAGACGGCTGCTAAGCTTGAAACACATGAGAAATGAGCTGAAGTATTAGTCCCCCTATAAAAGATAATTAGACCCAGAGACGATTTTAAAGGCTGCCTTAAAAAAACAACAACAGCGGGGGTGGGGGGGTGGGGGGTGGTGGCAGCCACAGCCGAATGCATTTCCAGTGGCTGAAAGTGTTCTTCGTAATGTGAACGTCAGAGCGGAGGAGGAGTAAGGGATGAAAGGAGCATGCATATTGATGTGTCACCTGGAAAGCTCCAAGCTCACAGCACTGTGTGGCAAAGACGGGCGGCCCCTTCTCTGCTCTCCCTGATGCGGGTGGTGTGGCCAGATTGCTGACTTTCCCAGCATAGTTGGGCATGGCTCTGGCCCCTCCCAGTAGGCGTGAGTGAAACCGACTGAGGGGAAAACAGGCTAGGTTTTCTAAGTGCCGATGAAGTTTCTGCCGGGTCACGAGGGAAATCAGTGAAGGTGCCCGCACACCGGGGGCCTCCGGTGGTGGAAGACTGCTCACAGGCTCTGCCATCAGGCCCTTGCTCGTCTGCATCTGATTTTTGTTGGTGGAAGTGATGATGAAACCAACTAGCTAATGATTCCCAGGCATGGTGGGGAGAGGCAGGTTTAGTTCTGGTGCAAGTTAGAGCTCTGGGGGTCCTGGGAGGAAACACCTGGTAGGAAGGAATGCTGGTGGTTGTGGGGAGAGTAGGCTGACCTGGTTGCTGCTTTGACTTTACCTGCAGTTGAGTTGGGGTTTCTGGGACAGGTGCCCTGGAGCAGCTGGGGAAGGTCCGGGAAAGTCTTTGGAGAGGAACTCTGGTCCCCACACCCCAAATGTGGGCTAGAGGGAGGAATTCAGAGTGTGGATTCAGCTGGCTCAGGGGTGAAAAATACCTAGCACGTGTGCTACTCCTGCACTCATGGCAGACATTGCTAATCGATGACAATGAGATTTCTTGGGAGCCTGGATGTGGCGTCACAGCCCTTTGCACACTGCGTTCTAGGTCACCACCACCAATTGAATGGACTTGGATTGAGAGAAGAGCTGTATTGCGCATTCCCGATGTCCTTCCCAAGACCTCATCTACTGCCTCTTCCAGACTACCACCGTGTTGGAGGGAAGCAGTGAAACATGGTGCTCAGGGCTCTGGCATCAGATGACTGGGGTTTGAATCTCAGCTCTACCTGGACCCTGTGTGATGTGTGTCTCATTCCTTATCTACAGCAAGCCTCCACTTCCTCCCCTGTGAAACGGGGCAGCGCCAGCATCTCCCTCACAGGAAATGCTGTGATTACTGGATGTGGGATGTGTGTGTGTGTGTATGTAGAAAATGTATCTAGCACAATGCTTGGTTAGATGTTCTACAAATGAGATTCCTTTGTTTTCCCTAGAAGGAGTCCCCCAGGTGGGTTTAGGCGGTGGGTTTGGCATTGACTAGAAGGTAGGAGTATGAAAGGTGGGACCGGATTGGAAGGAGATGATACAGTTATGGCTACATCACCCAGGGCCTTGAGGTCAAGGTAGTGACTTTTGTCTTTTTCTAAAGATTAAATGCGGCAGGAAATGGACAGGTTTGGATCCTCACAGTGTGCCGTGCTCCCTGCCACTATAGGGCTTTGTCCCCAAGCTTGTCCCCTTTGCAGCAATGCTCAGTTTCAGTGTCCTGTCTCAACCCCACCCTGCATCTAGTTAACTCCCAAAGATCTTGTAGATGGTTCTCAACCATCACCTCTTTAGGGAAAACTTCCCTGGTCTACATACTCAGCCTTAATGCCCACCCCCCAACCCCCTTGTAGTTTCATATCTATTTGTGTGGTTATATGACAATCCCAATGGCTTTGTTCACCATTATCTCCCTAGAGCCTAGCACCTGGCCTGATACATGGTAGATGCCCAACACATTATTTCCTGATCAAAGAAGGAACATAGATCAGTGTTGTTGTCTAGAAATGTCACTTTGGTCACATCCCAGAGAGGACACTGGGCTATAGGAGAGGCAGAGACACCAGCAAGGAGGCTGATGCTCTAAATCAAGTGACAAGTCAAGGTGGCCTTGCTGACAAGATGGAGACAACACAGATGAAGAAAAGTAGATGATGTTAAGAGCTGGGAAGGAAGCTTTGCATTGTTAAATTACTGGCAGGCATTTTTCTTCATTTCTCTTTTCTTCTTTGGGTTTTATAACCACCTTCTTGCTTAATAGAAATTCCCAAAGGTGAAGAAGAAGAAAGAGTAAAATGTAAGTTATTTTGCAAACTGGGATTGGGAAGAGAAGGTTTATAATCCCCATGCTAATCAGAAGTGGGCAGAACCCCTTGCCTCTCTCCAGTCCTCCAGCAAAGGTTAGTGCCAGCCTTTGAAATCTGCACGTTGCTTTGCCAACTCACAGCTCAAAATGCCCAGTAGGAGTGTCCTATGAGCTCAGTGAATTAACTGCCCAGTGGAGAAGAACAGGCTTATTGAAGTCGGCAAAGCTGAAAGTGTGTTTGAACTGTGATGTGTCCTGCCGAGCATTTTATGAATATGCAGAACCAAACAGGAGCTCGTAGAAGCCAGAGGGAGCAGGCAGAAAGAGGCTCTCTTTAAAATCCCAGCCAATGGAGGCACACATTCCAACTCATTAAGACACACAACAGACTGTTGTAGATACTTTCAAAAAGAGCTTTCTATGGAATGATATCCTGGGGGACTTTTCTTTTTTTTTTCCGTATAGAAAGTTTTTCATGGGCAACACCAAATATTCTAAGGCTGACGTTGTCTCAAAAGGTTGGATGGAAGTGAAGGGCAGTTTTCCTGCTGGTGACAAGAATCCGATCCCCGTTCTGGGCTTTCAAAAGCCACGTTCCTCCTTTTCCAACTAATGTATCTGTCTAATCTCCCAGAGTCATTTACACTTTTCAGTTTGATGGTCTTCATTTGACAGCGTGGCCCATATGTTTGCTGCTTTTGATGGAAATGGTTCTGCTTGAATTCCCTTATTTAGTTTTAAATTTCCTAATTTTAGGTTCAGCTCTGGTTTTTTTTTTCCCCACTTGGGAACGTGAATGACTCCCTTGCCTTTCACATGCCTCAGTGGAATGCTCCCTCCTCCTCCCCAAAGCCTGAAGTTCTCACGTGGGGTCACCTTGAAGATTTCTCTTGAAGATGTGAGGTGGGGTGACTGGGAGATTCAGTTCTGCTCCGTGTGTCTCTCATCCTCCCCTGAGACCAGTGGGTGAGCCCGGGAATGCCCTTCTCATGGTAATGGCAGAGGGCAAGAGCAGACAG